>JABXWE010004996.1:0-37664 GCA_014611495.1 Limonius californicus
AACTTATGGACCTCGTTTTGTATCGACCCTCAGACACGGTCCTTTTTGTTAACTGTATTCAGCAGAAGAAAAAGATATTAATGTTAAACTATTTCTGTGAACCCTACGCCCCCGGGAAACGCAGTTATTGAAGTCATTAAATGTAGCGTGACCAGCGGCGTAGATTTGTATGCGAACGTTCGAAATTATTACTGAATATATTTGTATATGTTCTGTGCCATTTTTGACAGTTCATTATATGTGTGTTAAAATTCCGCATGTCTTTTATTACTGTGTTTTAAAGTACCTACTTGTGTAAGGATTTTGCAAGCTTTAAGATTTAGGAAAAAACACAAAAGAAAGGTGAGTTCGATTCCCGTAGCTGCTGGCTGTCGACCTTTCACGAGGGCCTCCCTAATCAGCTGGACTTGAAAGGTGACGCCCACTTATTTTGACTCACCCTGTACACAACTTTAAGTATTTTCTCTATAGGTAAGCAATTTCAGCAACCTCCCCCTACTCCTCTGAGCAAGCCGCTGGCCTTTACCATCTTTTTTTGTTTGCGGGTCCAAGAAAAGCGCGTTTGGCCGTACCGAAAATTTCTTAGCACGCCAACGTGCGGTTTTCTCTGTCCCATAATTCTCGTAGCGAGAATCGGCCCGTAACATGGGTCTATTGCTATTTTCATGTTACCTACTTAAGTACTGTATTTCATAAATTCGTTTGTTTTCTTTTGGTTCGAAGTCTAAGAAGAACATCATTAATGGTTGTTTAGTTCTTCTATGCCTTATGTTTATTATGTTACGGACTGTGTATCCAAGTTGTGTGAGTTCATCAATAATGTCCTCGGTGGGGATTGAGTGGTGTATATTACGAATCACGACTCGGTATGCCCTGTCCTATTTCATCTGGTAAGTATGGTGGACTATGTTATTACTGTTCATGTGTTTTATAAGTTTTCGATATGTGTCTGGACTTGGAGTGTTAATTTTTATTGTATTGTTTGGTACAGCTTTGCACTGATAGGTTTCTTTTTCTGTCACGTTTGTTAGATTTTCTATCATTTTGTTGAAATTGGTGACATCATATACTAAAATAGGAGGGGTTGGAACAGTTTGTTGGTAGGTGCGGTAGCACTGCTGTCGTTTTCTTTTTCAGACATCTTTTGTAGGGCGTTGAACTTATTGTGGATATTCACTTATTGAGTATTTGGTATATTTAACGGAGATTTTGCATTTATTTTTCATTTTTTATGAGTTTTAACTGTCTGCCAGTTTCAGGTGTTTCGTTGTCACTACCTTTCATGGAAAGCGTATCGCTTGGGGGTGGTGGTGGGATAGAGAGGGGATTCGTGGCAAAGTTGTATTGAGTGTGTGGATAAGACTGAGTGTTGGATTGATTTAGATTTGGAGGTAAGGAGTTTAATGGGTTCAGTATAAATGGCATGGAATTTGGATTTTGTGTCGAATTTGCGAATTACGGAATAGTTTGGTTACTATAGCAATTTTACGGTTGCAAAGGTGGAAAACTTTGCATGTTGGAGAAATTAAATGTATATCCGTAATTTTCTCAAGGGATTTGACTGTTTATTGCTGTTGTCCCGGGTCCCGATGGACCCGGACCGTAATTTCGAGAAAATATGTACTTCCTCTTTCTTCACGACTTCAAAACTGCTGTACGTTTTCATCGTTGATGACTTTAAACTACTCCAAATTTATTTAATATAACATCAAAGATCAAAAATAACCAACACAAAGTGTGTTTTCATTCGTGGGTGTTTTAAATGAATCTGAATTAGATTATATCACTGTCATAGGCGAAACCGACTAAAGAGTTCCAGCAATATTTTATGATGATTCTTCTTCATCCTACTGGGCTTCAAATTAATTCAAATTAAATTAAGGAAAACATCTACTTCATAGTAGATTGATGGTTAAGGTTTTTTCATAAACAATTCAATAAAGGCGACAATTGCTAGGATTTTTAATAAAATTTATTGAAAATACAAAAAAAAACTGGACAACTTCATATTTTTCATAAACAATTCAATAAAGGCGACAATTGCTAGGATTTTTAATAAAATTTATTGAAAATACAAAAAAAAACTGGACAACTTCATATTTTATGAAATTTGTTATAGTTGACTACTCAGTTCACAACTAATTGTAGAAATCATTCACACACAATTATTATTATCAAAAATCAAGCACTCACGTTTTTTCTACTTCCTCATACACCCTTATAATACTATAAAATCAAAGCAACAGAAATATAATTTACATAACATAAATCAAGCCCCTTAATGGTGAACAAACACAGAAATTCCTATCCTATTCACAAAAATAATTATGCAACTATGGAATTTTTCTGCCTACTTCACCCTCTTCTGTTGCCTCTGTCTGTATATATCGTTAATGGGCGGCATGATCATGTCTTCGTCATCTGATCCATCTAAGGCTAACCCGATGCGTTTGCGCTTCCGCATGAGGCCTCCATGGGAATCATCCACGATCCAGTGGACTGATTTTGCAAGGTCAAACAATCGCACATCACCTCCATTTTCTGCTGGCATTGGAACTGGAAAAGAAGAACTGATAACGGAATTTTTAGCTCTTTTATTGGATACGCACTTGTGTCGGGTAATTGTATTCTATTGTAAATATCTATAAGTTGGTCAAGGTTAACAAAGGGCCCCCGGAAGCACGAGGGCGGCGGCAGTTGCGTGCACAAATGTGCTGCTGTGGGGGGCATGGGGAAGGTTCCACCCGGGACGGGATGTTCTCCAGGTAGCGCACTTGCTTTTGGTTTGTAAGGGATCATCTGCGAAGTGTCAGGTTTTGGTACTGCAGAATCATCATCAGCGTTTATAAACTGTTGGAGGATGTGACTGCGCCCGGCTCCTGTTATGTTGATCACCTCTGTGTACCTATTAAATATAATATGTTTAGTTACATTACTTTAATAAAAGTGTGCATTTTCTAGGTGTCCTTAAATGATTGTAGGTGTGCAGATAGGGTTTGAGTTCTACATAATAGATGTACTTTGTAAGTTTGTTAGTAGCAAAGGGCAAATAAGATAAAGAGATGCAGAGCAAGGTATTACTTGATAATAAGCAATTGCCAGGGTATATATACAATGCGGTCGTAAAATGTCCTCCCCCCCAACTAACTTTTGAACAATTTGATATTTCTTCACAAAATTGTGTGTGCTTTAATGGGAGGCTAAATACTACTTTTTAGCCTATATTTCTACTTTATAACTTTGAAAATCACGGCTAGGCGCCATCTTGAACTATTTTTTTAAATGGCAATGGGAGTCGAGTGACACCGCATTTGAAAGGTATTTTAATTCCGCGTCTGATCCTTCAGTTTCTAAAAAAATATTCATCTAGAGAAAACTGACAGATGATTGAAAATAACAAGTTTATGGAAAAAAGAAGGCACTCGAAAAAGTTTGCGATTTGTGGTCCGGATATGTTGTTGGCCTCGTCGAGGACAACAACTTTTCCTTATGGCATTTTCCCGTAACTCGTACCGTTCGACCGCCAGGGGCGTCCAAATCGAAACACGAATCGACATCCAGCACGTGTCCACGTCATCGCAGCGGGTCGGTCGCGAGCTCAATCTGTTCACATAAGTACGGCGCATCGACGGCGGACGAAAGCTGTTGTAACATCCCCGAAGAGAACGGGGGGGAACCGAAACGTCGAAAAAAAAAATAAAAATCGGCATAAAAACTTAGCCAGCGTCCCCCCCACCGTTCTGAAGTTGGTAGGGGGGAGGACATTTTACGATCACACTGTATATATATATATATATAAACAGCACAAAAGACCTCAAAGGCCATGGTTATGATCTTTCTCCATCCCCTTCTGTGTCTTGCCAAAATTTCCCATTCGTCTATGATACCCTTTTGTGTCAGGTCTTGCTTGACTGCTTTCAGCCTTGCTTTAAGGGGTCTTCCTTTTCTGGTTCTCCCCTTAGGTTCCCCTCTGAGGATCGTTTTGGGGACTCGGTTCTGCTCCATCTTTCCTATGTGCCCTAGTCACCGCAGCCTTCCTTGTTTCAGGGTCTTGACAATGGTAGAGTCTTTGTTCATTTCATATACTTCCGCATTTTTTTCTCTCCCTTACACCTCCATAGGTTTTCCGCAGTACTTTCCTTTCCCGCCTAACTAGTTTTATCTCCGTTGATTTTGTTGTTTTGGGGACTCTGTTCTGCTCCGTCCTCGCTATGTGCCCTAGCCATTGCAGTCTTCCTTGTTTCAGGATCTTGATAATGTGAGAGCCTTTGTTCATTTCATATACTTCCGCATTTTTTTTCTTCTCCAACCCGCTCTTTCCCTTACACCTCCATAGGTTTTCCGCAGTACTTTCCTTTCCCGCCTAACTAGCTTTGTCTCCGTTGATTTTGTTGTTTTGGGGACTCTGTTCTGCTCCATCCTCGCTATGTGCCCTAGCCATTGCAGCCTTCCTTGTTTGCACACGCTTGAATTCCTGCCTTCATCGTTTTCTGGATCTTTACCGTTTCATCTCCATTGCTGGTTATTTCCACCCCTAGGTATGTGAAAGATAGCACCCTTTCGATCTCGTATTACCTCTGCTCTTTACACTCGATGATTAGTGATTTTTTGTGTTCAGGAGCATGTATTTAGTTTTTTGCTCGTTAATTTCTTGTCGAAAGATTCTCGCTTCTTCTTCTAGTCTTCAAAACATTCTCTTCAGTTTCTTTTTAGTTCTGGTTAGGAAGGTGAGGTCATCAGCGAATGCTAATACTTGCCTCGGACTATTAAATAGATTATTGCTCGTTTTACATTTACCCTTTCTCACAAGACATTTGAATGCCACGTTAAAGAGCGTAACGGATATGGGGCCTCCCTGCCGGAGTCCCTTCTGTACTCCAAATTTTCCTGAACTTACGCCATTGATTCTCACCCTACTTTCTGTATTTGTCAGCGTTATTCTTATTAACTTGACCAAACTTTCTGGAACTTGCAATTCTTTCAGTACTTTTATTAGCCCAGTTCTAATGACACTGCCGTACGCTTGCTTGAAGTCGGTGAATACAGCCTGAATCTGTAGTCCTTATTTTCTCTTAGTTTATTTTCGTGTTGGACAGATGGTCGGTCACCGATGTCTGCTCTTTAAAACCCGCTTGCTATTCTTCTATTTCCTTGTCAACTATCTTCCTCGGCCTTTCATTTATTAGTGACGGCGGTATCTTATAGGCTACATTTAGTAAGGATATTGGTCTATAGTGCGCACTCTTGTTTATCCCCCGTCTTATATATTGGGATTACCCGGCCTTTGCTCCACTCTAGCGGCATTTTGCATGTAGTCCACATGCGCGACAAAAGTTCTAACCTTTTCGTTTTCAGGATCTTTCCCCGTGCTTTAATAGTTCCGCTTCCACTTCATCAGTTCCAGGGCTTTTATTATTTTTTAACTTCTTCGTTATTCTCCCAAGTTCCTCTCTCGTCGGTTTATTGTTATCATCTACCGGTTTCGTGGCTTCCTTCTCTTCTTCCATCTGTTCTGCTTTTGTTGTGGTCATTATTTCCTGGTAGTGCTTCTTCCATCTTTGCTATACGCTTCTCTCCCGCTATTATGTCTTCCTTGTTCGTCAGCTGTCTGGTCTGGTAATCCTTTTAACTGTTTTTTACTTTCTTGTAAAACAACCTCGTATTCCTATTTCTAAAATTCTCTTCCATGTCCTGTATAATACTGTTAAATCAGTTTCTCTTCCTGTTTCTATATAGTTTCTTTAGTGCCCTTTTTGTCCTTGAAGTTTTCTATGTTGCCCTGGGAGTTGTTGTTTAGCATTTTTTTTTTGATTTCATCTTTTTCTGTAATGCCTCCTCACAGTCGGTATCAAACCAAGGATTTCTGCTTCTTGATGCTTGTTGCAAGTTCTTTACTGCTGACTGTTTTACTAATTTTTTTATTGTTGTCCAGTCTTTCCCCGCATCATTTGTATTTGCAGTTTTCATTAATTCTTAGTCTGAGTATTCTTCATAGTTATTTCCTATCTTCTAGTCTCTTAACAGTGATTTTCTTCTCTCTCATGTGTTCGGTGGTGGTTTGCGTTCTACCTCTGCTTTTATTAGTGCTTTCACGAGGAAATGGTTGGATGCTATTTCTGCACCTCTGCAGCTTTTAATGTCTATTACTAACTTTTTGTGTTTTGCATCTATTAATACGTGATCTATCTAATTAACTGTTCTCCCATTATGTTGTCAGGTACCTCCATACATGTATTTCTTTATTTGCCTCAAAGGTCTACATTATTTTTAGCTTTTTTTCGATCGCGAGACTAACTAATCTTTGACCATTGTCACTTGTTGTTGGGTGTTTGCGATGGGGTCCTATTACTGGCTTATAGTGAACTTCCTGACCAAGTCTCGCATTAAAATTCCCTATCAGAATTTTGACATCGTATTTCGGTAGCCCACCATACACTCGCACTATTTCTTCGTAAAAATTTTTCTTGATGTTTTTCTCCGCCAGGATATAGAGAGTCTTAAAAAATATGCGAAAGACCCCCCGACGTTGCGACGATTGCGCTGTGAGGAGGGAGGCTTCGCCACCAATTTTCTCCGCTTCCTCCCGGAACTTACGAAAACCACGAAAATCAGAAAGACGTAAAAATTCATCAAATTTTAGTGGCGTCGGGGTACGTGAAAGTTTCGGATTATTTTCAAATTTGTAAAACCAAACCTGAGGTACGATTACGATTTTGGTCGTCGGTTGACCATTAATCTTTTTCTTTTTTTGCCCCTAGCTCGGTCCCCAAGTGAGTTAGAGCAGTGGTATTCAAATTCCCCAGAGGGAACTTGTATTGGTTTCGATTTCTAGTGTTGCCTATTGACTAACAAAGTATAAGTTACCCATGGTATAGATATAGACTCTACTACTTTGTAATAGTGTTCCAACCACTAGAGAAAAATTTTCCCTTTATTTTTAAATTTAATATGACTACCGCCTAGCCTGCTCTACTCAACAATAAAATCTCGCAGCTTTGCTCATTACGGCGTCAATAATATAGTGGTCCAATAATCACGACTGCCATTTAAACCGTACCAACAACTTTGGGGGTACAAAGTTAAGTGGAATAGTGTCTCTAGGTAGAAAACCCCGCCATTTGTCAACATGAGTTCCGACTCGTAACGAAAGCGCATCCGTATCAGATAGAGGCTAGCCCGTTCTCGAACGACGCCGGTGGAAACAGCAGACTTAGCTGACGACTTTGATGGCCTGCAACTTAACCGACTGAGACCAAATAGGATCGAAATTTACCGCTTTGGGTACCCGCTGATATGTTGTCGATTAATGTAGCCGCCTGGGATTTGAGCAATTTAATAGAGCGTCTCTTGCTCTACAATTTTTGTCAGGCATATTGTTTTCGAAATGAGCTTCCATACTACCGGTTGCTGTTGCTATTATTCTGGATACAGACTTCTCCTTTTTTCCACGTCTCTTACTTATTTATCTTACTTTATCCCGGCTAACCACTCTTTTAGAGGGCTAAACAAATAAAAATCGGAGAGAAGATCAGGACTATATGCTACATGCAAAAGGAGCTCCCACTGAAGTTTGTTCATAGTTTGTCCTTGCAGTGGTATGAGGGCGAAGAAGCAAACAGAACTTTGTCTTCTCTTCCATTTGATTCTGATCGTCTGCACTAATGGACAACGTTCTGAAAGGAAATCAATCAAGAGCACCTCTTGGGAATTTCAAAATATTATTGTTATCACTTTACCAGCTGACAACATAGTTTTTGCTTTCTTTGGCTTTGGAGATGGGGTGTGACGCCACCGCACGCTTGCACGTCTTGACGTGCGAGTAAAATATCGTATCCAGTTTTATCAGATGACATATTTGGGTCCAAAAATGCATTTCCTGCTCTCTCACATCGCTTAAGTAAAGAAGAAGCGATTTGCAAACGATTCAACTTATATTTTTCGGTCAACAAACACCAAATTCGCCTAGCATTTATCTTAGGATGCTTTAGCTCGTTTGTTATGATGTCTTCAACACTTGCAACACTAATTTGTAAGTGTAAAATTTAACGAACTGTTACCGTCTCTCTTGCCGAATAAGGGCAATAAAATTTTCTTCATTTTCACCCATTAACCGAGGTTGCAAGTCGTCGTACATGAGGCACATTTTCTGCACAAGTTCTCCCGTAAAAGATTCCGCCCAAACACCCGACTTTTAGAAAGATCGCCGTATAGTCTTGTAAGAATTACAGTCGAATTTACGCCTTCATTCGTAAAAAAATTAATTATTATGCGCTGTTCATCAAACATTTTATCGACCTAACCTCAAAGCTGTTTGACTATCATTCAACGTTTTTCAAACATAACCTTAAAAAGATAGTGGGTTCTAGAACGAATGTAATAGCAAGATAATATACTGTAAAACTCAGAGTCATCTGCATCTATACAATCCTATATTGAGACCTAGATAAAAACTTACCCGATACTTTTAAGTTCAGCACCCGAACATGGGTACAGGTCCAGAAATCTATACCGATCCACCAACTGAGCGGTTTCTCGACCTTCAAACTCCTTGATTTTGTTCAGGACTTCGGCGCGACGTTTCTCCACCTTCACGATGCTTTGAAGGTCCCCAATGTTGCTCTCAAACTCCAAAAATCGGTTCCAAATATCTCTGAAGGAAAAGCAAACTTACATTCCAACAAGAACTGAAAAAAAGTTTTACTTACACCGATTTGGTCGGTTCCAGACTGCCCGACGACAGGACCCGTTCAAACAGCACCCGGGTGTTGTTGTCTTCATTTAAATGCGACAAGTAGTCGATGTAGCATGAAATGTAGTCGGGATGGCCGCTGAACTTTTTGAGTCCTAATTCGAATATTCTAAAGGCAATGTTTTTGTCTTTGCTGCAATAGTATTCCATGAGGGCGGCACAAGCAAAAACGTGGTACTTGGAACGGGAATCTTCGCGCGCTCTTTTGAATATATTTCTGGCTGATTTGATTCCTTCGGCCCGGCGGGCAAATTTCATATACTGTACGTATGCCTGAAACAAGGCTGTTATCATTTTCAACTCTGCAAACTCTTAATTATTTTTATCTGAACTGTAAGATCGCTAAAAAACCAATACTATTTAACACGGTTCACTGCTTTAACTTATAATTACCTTTTCAAGAAGCGTTTGAAATGTCAAAAGCGAGAAAACTAAAATAGTTTTAATGTGTTGTATTGACTACATTAATTTACCTTTTATTTTCCGCCTTTGTCGATTTTATGTATGAGCTATAACTTTTCACATACTTTTAACATTTTTGCCTACGTTTTGGCGTTTCATGATTTTAGTGATACGAGTACACTATGCAAAATGCAAATGCAAATGCAACTGCAAACTAAATATGTGAAATTGTATGTATTCTACGAGGTTAAGGTACAAATGTAAGCGTATTAATTAACGACTAGGGAGCCGAGAGAAGGTTAGAAAATTCCCGATGATGGTGGTAAAGTGAGTTTGAAGTTCAGAGAAAGGCACAATATACTTGACATTGAAATATGTAACACAACTTTGTTATATCTAATGGGAAACGTAACCCGCTTTTAAATTTCTAAGCTAGAAAATATTCGTTAAATAGAAATTTGATATAAGGGGCTAATATACGTGTTCTCACTGTCAGGATCCTTAAAAAATTCGTTAAATTGATACATTTGCTATATAGAAGTTCGATTGTATTTCTAATTTTAGCCCTTAAATTAATTCTGTAGATTCTACAGTGTAGAGCAACACATTTCAGTGTTAAATATTATAAATTTACATCATACCAGCGTCGGGTCTATGTCCTTCATGTCCAAATATCGCTGATATATCTGATGAACCTTGTCATACTTGACCCTCCCTTCCTCATAGTCAGCATAAGCAAAATACAAAAGCATGTTTTTGCTTAACAGCGTACTCGTGGCACGTTCGAACATGTTTGCTGCTTCTTCACTGAACATTTTTGAAGCTGTTACGTCCTGCAAAATAAAACAATATATTGAATTTTAAGATAGAAGAAAATTGTTGTTCAACTTCATCCTTACCCCTTTTTCTTGCAAAACCTTACAGCTGTGCTCTAAAAACTGGGCAGCCTGGTACCAAATATCTGCATGGTGCCCCAGACACAGTAGGCATTGCTCTAGGGCAAAGACAACCCGTCGGGTCAGCAAAGCGGTGTCTTCAGTTCTTAAAGGGTTGCTTTTTTCCCATGCAATGTACTTTTGCCACAGTTCCACCTGGAAGTTTCCATCAATAACCAAAAAATTATTGTAAAACAAGTTATACTAGGCTTTTCGCAAATTATGTTGTAAGCTACAAAAATGAAATTTGGTATACATATATTGTAGCGGCCCGCACTTGGGACTAGTTAAGTTCCAACAAACAATTCAAACTTCTGCACGTTATTTCAATAATAGTTTTAGTTGTATTTTTGTAAGGGATTTCTGTCAGTTATTAAATGCAATTTCTAATAAACTTTAGGTATAATGTTCGAAAGTCGCACGCCTCATTTATCTTGGAAACGGCCGCTTCTTAACACGTGTTTATTGTTTTTGGTAAAAGGGTCTGTCCTCTACGTGTCTACTTAATTTATGAGGGCAACGATCATAAAATAAATATCCACTTTCATGTACAATGAATGGAATTACAAAACAACTACCCATTCGATAGTTGAATGTTATAATTCCATATTTAAAGCATTTCTTTTCAGCGTTTACTTTCAGCTATTTATTGCAGGTAAATAAGGTAACAATGACTTTGAATTAGTGATCTCAAGTACGTAAGATATTCCACAACAGCTGTTTTTAGCGCGGTCTGTTCTTGTGATAAATTGTTGGTTTAGGTTAGCCCATAACCTGCCTAAATTATTATTTTTTGTCAAACTGAACCCTCATGTGTGATTTCCCACGCATGGACGTGTTAGTTAAATACTAAATTATGGGAGTTATTTATTTAGTTTGGTTCTTCAGATTTTTAACAGCTAATTAACTTATTTTTGCGAAAATTATTAGTTCCAAAATTAATGGGGTCATAAAATTCGTGTTGTTCCTAAAAATGGGGTGCACGAGCAGTGGATTCTCACGATCGCGCAACCCTTTTGGCCTATGAAAGCAGAAGTAAGTTGTTATGGAAGGATTCTTGATCTAAACGTCAAAAAGCGCAGTTCCTTTACAGGTTTTCTTAACCCTTCATCTGCCAGCGCTTTGAGGTATCTCAGCTGCAGCATCAAGTTCCCTTAACCCTTCACCTGCTAGCGCTTTGAGGTATCTCAGCATCTTACGGCATCCCTCGACGATTGCGCTTTGAGGTATCTCAGCTGCAGCATCAAGTTCCCTTAACCCTTCACCTACAAGCGCTTTGAGGTATCTCAGCAGCTTACAGCATCCCTTGACGATTACGCTTTGAGCAAATAGTTTAAATTTCCGAAGGAAATCGTTATACTTGAGGTCACGTCGCACTACCTCGGCTAAGGTTTCCTGTAGTTTCCTAGCCTCAACAGGTGCATACCGGAGGTAGTTAAATTGCACTGTCTGCAGTTAATATTGACGTTAATAAAAATATTAAACCTCTCTGGTGTTTTATTTCACGTATTTAGCTCAACTACTCTAAATACGAATCACGACGAATATAAGATAAACCCAACACAAGGGTCCATAAAGTTACAATATACAGGATGTATCAAATTCCGCAAGAGGTATTAAGATGGCTTATATGTAGGGGCAAAATTGGGTAATTTAATCCCGAGCAATAATTTAGAAAGAAATTTAACCTAAAATTTTCTATTTTTGATTTACGAGCAAAAAATTAAATATTTCTATTTTCGTTTCTTGCGTCTATGTTTAGAAATTTAAACAATCGAAAAAAAGTTTCTTGGAATCAAATTTCGTTTTAGATTAATGGACAACATTAGAGTACGTAACTTTGTCGCAATTAATTAATCTCGTAACTCGCAGTTTCAAAAATCCCAATGGCGAGGGTCGTACCTGATACACCCTATATACCAGTGGTTCTCAACCTGTGGGGGCACCGAAGCTGTACAGGAGGGGGGGGGGCGTCGAATAAATATAAACAGAACATCAGAATTAATCTTTTACATTTTTATCACAACGAAAGCATTACAACTATAATTAAAATACGAGGTCGGACAAAAATATGAAACGGGATTGACACTACTGCGGACGCTATAAGAAACTGACTGTTTCCAAATCATATCCAAATTGTAGCTGGAACTTTCGTCTACACATAGCTAAAACGGCATCCTGTCAGAATTTGCGTGGTAGGCTGTGCATGCGAATGAACAAATTAGTGCAGCTGTCACATGCGACACAAGTCAAACATGGAGCAGAGAGCGAACATTAAGTTTTGTTTCAAATTGGGGAAAGCGGCCACGGAAACATTCGGGATGTTTGAAACTGTGTACGGCGATGAGGCCATGTCCCGTACTCGCGTTTTCGAGTGGTTTGCCAGATTTTGTGAAGGTCGTCAGGACCTTTACGATGATCAGAAGCCGGGTCGTCTGATCACACCGAGAAACCCCGTAACGATCGAAAAAGTCCGACAACTTGTGGCGGCTGATTGACGAGTGACACTGAGAATGATGAAGCAGGAGCTGAGTATTAGCCGTGAAACCATTAGAACCATTTTGGAGAACGATTTGAAGAAAAGGAAGGTCTGTGCCAAATTTGTCCCGCACAATTTGACCGCTGAGCAAAAACTTTATTGCAACACCCAACAGTGACCCAAATTTTCTGGATTCAATTGTTACTGGTGACGAGTCGTGGTGCTTCCAGTACGATCCAGAAAGCAAGAGATAAAGCATGGAATGGCGATTGAAGACGTCTCCCAGGCCAAAGAAATTCCGTCTCCAAAAATCGAAAGTGAAGACCATGCTGATGACTTTCTTCGACAGTCAAGGCATCATTCACAAAGAATTTGTGCCACCGGGTGTCACCGTCACTAGCCTGTACTACAAGGGTGTCATGACGCGTTTACAAAAACGCATTCGACGTGTGCGACCGCATTTGGCAGCCTCTGGCAAGTGGCACCTTTTACACGATAATGCCCCTGTGCATTCTGCCTTGATTGTGAAGACGTTTTTGGCGACAAGAAATATCCCAGTCTTAGAACATCGTCCCTATTCGCCGGATGTCTCCAGCGGACTTCATGCTGCTTCCTCAGCTGAAATTGACCCTCATGGCAAGGCGCTTTGACGACGTGGAAGACATGCAACGGAATGTTACCGCCGAACTAACCGCACTTCCTCGCGACAAGTTTAAGCAGGCTTTCCGCGACTTGTATCGTCGATGTCAACGGTGCGTAGAAGTCGAGGGAGATTACTTCGAAGGACGCTAGAGGTATTTTCACCTATGGCTACCTCACATGCTTTGTATTTGATCAATCCCGTTATATATTTGTCCGGCCTCGTAAAACATTTCTAAAGCATAGATCTAATGACTAATATGTGCCTGCTTTAAAGTACACAGCCTGTCCAGGTTTCGTTATATATTCGAGATAGACACTCTGAGCTCCTTTTCTATTTGAAGTTTGTTTGTATAATCAGTCTTTCAAGCAGGTACAGCAGAAAAACAAATTTTGCAAAGGTAAGAAGTAGGAAAAGGTAACAGTATCCGAAACACTTTTGCTTTAGTAAGAAAATAGTTACTAGACAGTTCACTCCAGAAATTTGTTAATGACTTAATAACAAAATGTCATTTTCTGCGGTACTTGAAGAAAGATCTATCAGTTGTTCTTCTTCTTGCAGAGATAGGCGTGTAATACTTTCAAATGGATTTATTAACCAATTCCAGTCACCCAATTTAATGTCTTCTTCTGCGAAAAAGTATTTGTTGAAAGTAGTGCTCAAGTTTTCTAAATGACCCTCCACTGTCTTTAGCAACAACTTTTTATGATTCTCTTCCGACGAGTACCTCTGAAGAAATTCATACATTGTAGGATACATCTCAAAGAAATTGTCCTTTATATTCCATAACTGTATTATCTTACAAAAAGCGTTGACCTTTTCACTTAAATCAAATATATTTGTATTATTTCCCTGAAGTTGAAGATTAAGTAAATTCAGTTTTTCGAATAAGTCTAGGAAGTAGGAGAGCCTCATTATAAATAAATTGTCGTAGAATTCTTCCACATGTTTATGACCCTCCTCGTTCAAGAATATCGCTATTTCAATTCTCAGTTCGTCGACGCGCGTGATCACCTTACCGCGTGACAACCATCTGGATGAAAAATAAAACAATAATGATGTATGTTCAGCTCCCATATCTTCACAAAGAGCAGCATTGGAGAGGTCTGGTTTTATATAATTAACTGCATTAATAACTACTAGCAAAACAATATTTAGCCCAGGACTTAGCGATTTTGATGCTAAAGCTTCCCGATGAATGACGCAGTGTGTCCAGACTACTCCTGGAGATTCCTTCTTCACAAGTGCTCGTAAACTGTTATATCTACCAAACATGGCTTGAGTTCATCGGTGCAAATTCTAACACAATCCTTCCACTGCAAGTTTGTGCTTACAATAAGTAGCATCATTTAAAATTCTGAACAACTCGACAGCAGTTACTCTTGCTTGTATAGGCTTACAAAATAGCAAGTCTTCAACTATTGCAGTTCCCTGATAGAATCTGATATAGCAAATCAAATGAGAATCGTTACTGCTGTCTATTGCTTCATCAAGTTGTATGGCAAATAATTTTCTAACTAACTCAGATTCAAGCTGTTGCTGAATATCCACACATATATCGTTAGTTCTTCGGCAATTTGTATCGTTTGACAGAGGAATATTCTTGAGTTGTGCATAGCTTTCACCAAACATTGTTTCTACCATGTCTTCGGCAGCTGGTAAAATTAGTTACTCTGCAATCGTATGTGGCTTCTTGCAATTGGCTATTTATAAGCCTTTTTGTATGATGCCATAGAGCTTTGTAGAAATTAGTTTTCTGTTTCCCAAAAGATCTAACTTTTTCTGCAAAAAATTCACGGGTCTTATCGACATATTCTTTGTGCAATTTATTGGGTTTCATGCTATCTGCAACCAAAATTTTGAGACAAATAATACATTGAGGTTTTTCTTCACCACTTTCAATGCTTGTAAAACCGAAGTTTAAAAGTCGGTCGTATTTTCGTGTTTTTGATTTTATAACAGGATTAGCACTGGTACTGGACGTTTCTGATGCAGTAGAAGCTTCTTCATCTTTAAGTCTACGTTTGCCTCCAATTAAAATCTATCCATATTTACTAAACATGTACCTAAATATACAATAATGTTTTTCAGTGCTTGAACTCCAACTGACAAACTCTCTTATGTATGTAACAGCCACAACGACACAACTAACTGCTTTTATAGTCGCGTATTTTCAATTCAGAAAGTTCTAGATGTATCAGTATCTGCCGCGAACATTCGGGTAACAGTAGATCAGGTGATAATGCGGCGCTACTTCACCACATCGGCAGCGTAGCCAATATTGCAAAATCGAGCTAAATAAGTTCCTGTGTATTGGGTTATTCTCATCTATATTATATTATGCAGGGGGCGCAAAATTATTCGAGGTAAAAAAAAGGGGGGGGGGCGAGATATACGAAAGTTTGAGAACCGCTGCGATATACAGTATTTCTGTGCTTTGAGGAGCAATTTTACAACTCGCGTCAATGGACGACAAAAATTATTTCAAATTGTAGACACCTGTATAATAATTTCTGTACTATACAATAATTTATGTATATATGGTCTTTAGGACACACTATCCAGGGTGAATGAAGGCGTAAACTCGACTACAAGCTACGAGCACAATACTGCGATCAATGTCTTTCTAAAAGTGGAATGGTCGAAATCTTTTAAAGTCGAGAGAATTCGTGTAGAAAATGAGTCTCCTGTACGACGAGCTGCAACTTCGGTTAATCGTGAAAATGAAGAAAATATTAATAATGCCCCTATTCAGCAAGGCAGACAAGTAATAGTTGGCAAAATTTACAAAATTTATAATTTAGTGTCGGAAGTGTTCCAGACAAAAAAAAAGGTGGAGTACCATAAGGTGAACGATGGGTGAATTCCGCGCTTGTTATCCGAAGAACATAATTTGAATCGTATACAAATCGCTTCTTCTTTACTGCAGCGATATGGGAGAGACGGAAATGAATTTTTGCACTCAATTGTAATAACTAGTAGTTGTTTGTGTTTCGAAGAGTTAGGACGTGTTCGACCGTGCTACGATAAAGTGCAACTCTAGGGAAAAGGGAGTGTTAGTGGGTCACCGCCCGGCCTACTACGGGAATGCAGACGCAGCGAAATCAAAATACCAGGTGTTAGATGGTGAAGATTATTCTATCAACGACCTTCGATGCCACTGATGCAATGGCAGACAATCAAGAAAAAATTAAAATTAAAATAGAGTCTCCAAACGAAATTACCTTATATAATACATGGTAAGGAGCGAAAAATACAAGAATCGAATTGCAACAAAATTCAGCAGCAACTAGCAGCAATAAATAAGGGAAATGAACAGAAATTAGTGCCAGGTGCACAGTTGGAACGAAAGCCCCAACAACAAGAAAAAGAATATTACACTGATGAAGAAGAACTCATCAGAGAAGCGGAATGGGTGATAAAGGAAAAGAAAAAAAAACAAAAAAAGAAAAATGACTACATCGCCGGAAGCGTCACCGCGACAACAGCAAGAAGCTAAACAGCCACAAAAGAAAATCCAGTAAAAATATCAAAACCCCCGCCAATAGAACTATAGACAGAAAAGTTTACATTTCAAGCAGTTATGATGAATAACGAGCAAGTAAAAATAAACATACAGTCTGCAGAAGAATATAGACAACTAACAGACTTACTAAATGAAAAAAAGCACTCATACGAAGATAAACATAAAAGTCATGGCGAGAAAGCTGCACCCGTCATGCGCTCTAGAAAGTACAGTAGAAGATTTATGTCGTCAAAGTTACAAAATAATGGAAGCGTTAATATTCAGAGAAAAGAGAAGAAACCCCTCCCGCTATTTGGCCTAAGCTTCCAGAAACGACGAAGACATTAAAAAAATATACGAGATAAAAGGGATACTAGGCATGAAGGTTGAAATAGAACCTCTAAGAAAATCAAAACTAGTCTCTCAATGCAAGAAATGCCAAACTTATGGGCACACCCAAACATTCTGCAACAGAGAATCAAGATTCGTGAAATGTGCGGGAAAACACCACACAAAAGAATGCAAAATGAATGAAAACAGCAAACCAAAACGTGCCAACTGTGGCGATGCCCACCCAGCCAGCTACAGAGGATGCGAAGTAGCCAAAGTGATGCATACAATGATATACAATGTTGTATAATTAATGCAGAGTATTATTCGACACTTTTACGAGATCAGGTAAAGTAGGCGATCAGGAACAAACGGAAGAGAAAACAAAGTTCTTTCCTTACTCCAACACAATGCTCGCCCTCATACAGCTGCAAGATCAATTGAAACCCTGAACAAACTTCAGAGGAACCTCCTTCCGCATGCAGGATACAGTCCTGAAGATTTCCGTCATACAACAACGTTATCGAAGCTCTTCAAGAGTGGATACGCAGGATACTATTGGAAAGCTACCAGATCGGTAGCGAAAGTGCAACGCTAGGCAGGGGGACTATATCGAAAGGTAATATAGTTTTCATCATTGTAATATTGTAATACCCTTTTTATATATAAATATCTGCCTAAAGTTGAATATTCCTCGTAGTTACATTTGTTGCATGTTGAATGTTTGGAGACACAAATTAGTATACAGAAAATGGGGCGGTTGACAATTGAATTTAAATTTACAGTTTCGGGTAAACAAGAAACCCCTCGTATTTTTTTATATGCCACGTATAAGCCAAAAAATCATTAAAGTTTGCAAATTAAAAAGGACGTCATTTCCGTGATGCCTATTATCCTACAATGAATTATTCTGTAGACGGTTACTTCTTGCGATTTTATTTAGAATTATAACATAACCTATAAATTCGTGCTAACAAATTTCTTGTATACATTCTACACATTCTAAAAATGCTTTTAAGTTATTGTATTGTATATTGGATCAAATATGAAAATTCTATATTCCATGCACCGAATTTCATTTGGATACCTTCACGATAATCGAAACAATTATGCTTTCATTAACACCCTGAATACGAACCTGTTTTTGTTCCTCGCTGCTGCCACACGGGGGAATACTCGGTGCATTTCTATTTATGCCCCGGATTTGTACTTCCAGTTCTTTTGCCACTCTTCGTGCATTCATGTAGTCCCTACTCCGCTCTATCGACATTTTTTCTGCTATTATGGGGTTTATTGCCTGTAAATTAACATTTAAATCTATTACCAATTTGCTCTTGGCAAGAAGAGGTAGGGGAGTAGAAAAGAGAAGCATACAGGGCGTCCCAAGCAGAACGGACTGTTGATAGTTAACAAACATACAGGATGGTTCATTTTGGTTTCTACACTAAATGGTTGCTTTAGAACGGATATATTTACGTTAATTTAAGAAGTTTTTCGAGTTCTATCCAATCCTTCAGTCAAGAAAATTGACGATACAAAATATTTTCTAATGGAATACCACATGGTTTTAGGAAAAAGTTAAAAGCATCATACATTTTAAATATAACGGTGCTGTCTTTGTATTTGCTTCAAATACATCGTTATAACAGTAAAAAGATTATTTAGTCAATTAACACTGGCCACCAAGCTCACCTGATCTTAGATGTTATATTTTTTTGGGGGTTTATGAAAGATGTCGTGTACAAAATTGAGTCTATTATAGTGAATGAATTAAAAAAACAAATAATGATGGGAAATAGCAAATGCCACCTCAAGTGTGTTAAAAAAAAAGGAGGAATAATTTAAACATTTTTATGAGCTACCACTTTATCTGTTTTCGTCTTATTTATTATGCATTTTGCAATACGTCTGTTTTTTCCTCAGTTTCAGGGCCAACTGGACTAAACGCTTTGATTTTTAATGCAACATTAAAATTAAAAATATAATTGGCAAGATTTTAAACTACTGAAAAACAGAAATGGCTTTTGCTCCTTTATTTTTTAGTAACAATTTTCTATGATAGGGGATTAGATTACACGAAAATCTATGAAGACAATAGAAAATTATTTGTAAATAAAACGTTGGTGTTGGCTCAATACAAGCGAAACGTCTGCTATCAAAGTTGACTACGTTGTTGGAAAATGTGATAAAAATTGACTTAATAATATTCAAATGCCGAAACTAGTTTCCAAAATAAATACGCAACTTAAAAAAGTTTGACAATATTTCCTACGGATGCTAAAATTGAAATTTTCTCGGTAACTTTATGCAGCTTATAATTTCCCAAAACTTCCAAATTTAAGCGAGTTTCCCATGTAAAGTTAATGAAACACCCTGTACAGATTTATTATTACCTGTTCGAACGCAATGTAGTCCTTCCAAAACGTTTCCATACCAATCATAGGATTAATAACGCCCCTCTGGTAGACTTTACGCACAGCTGAAATTTTTTGGTTTTCCGCGTACGAGCCTACGGCCTCCACGCTCTTCAGAAAGTTCACGTAATCGTTCCATATGGTGTAAGAATGGATGTCCATACCGATTTTTTCTAGCGCAAAATCGTACGCTTGCGCCATTTTTTCTCTACAATACATATTTGATTATTTCCAGAGTTTCCCCTTTGTCAAACAGAAATGTTAATGTAAATATCAAACGTAGCACGGTCCTGGACGTAGTAATTTATTTCAATAAAACATTTTACATACTTTTTGAGGCCGCTTTGATGGTCAACCTAAAATTTCCTAATACTACGAAAGCAAAAATTGTATCAAGTGCAATCGAACTCTCATATTTTTACCATTTACTAACAAAATGGAGTTCTTTTCACTGAGCTAAATAAAATAGAATCCAAAACATAAAGTATTCAAGTTTTTTTTGTAACTCAATCAATTGATATCATATTTTTTTAAATTGTTTGTCCTAAATAACAAACAATTGGGGTCTTGAAAATCGTAACACATAATACTTATCTAAAAAGGCTAGGCATGAATGAGACCAATTTGTTACATAGTCTACTTAATATAAGCGAGACATTAAAATCGGATATATTTTTTATTATTTCAGGTGGTAACTCTAAATTTTAAGTCTATTGTAGCTTATTCTTAATACTAGAGATTTATGTTGTAACGTAATTATGTACACAATAGCTTTCAAAACCGAATATGATTGCAGATATAAGTTGTTTCCCTGGCCAACCCATGTTTGAATATTTATGGGTACCTATTTAACTTACTTTCGCAAGTAACAGTACCTACTATTTGCTTAGTACAGTCAAGCAGAATTGAACGCACCTTACAATTGCTATGAAACATACTGGGCGTTAATTAAATTCAGGGACTTCTCAGTGGCAAATTATATTTACTTAGATTGTCAAAAAGACTTATCATGTGTAAAATATATTCTTTTGTTTTTTAGATCCATTGTATATTTTTCTGGCGCTTCCAGTTTGATCAGAAGCAGACACAATATTTTGATTTTAATTCTAGCACCCTGTATATTTGTACATTTTAGAAAGCCCGCAACTTTTGAATTTTGAAACAACTATTCATATCAATCACTTTCGAACGCCATGGTCAATTAAAATATATCAAAGCAATTTACAAGAAATCGCTCATCCTGTATGAAATATTTTTGTAAGTAAAATATCCATTAAAATTGTAATTTATTTCAAGAAATTTCCATGTTTATTTATACATGCCACAATACTGTGTTATTACTGTCTATATTAAAAAAAAACAATATGTAATAGGTGCAAGCAACTAAAGATACAGCATCCATCAAAAGAAATGGACGTCATATTTGTCCCATTAGTAACATTAATGGTCAACTGAAAAAATAGTAACTCGGCTTCATGTTTCTACTGAAGATGGCAGTTTAGTCGCGGAAATACGTATTTAGGTGTTCTAAATATTGTGGTGGTTTTGGGTTTTCCAATGTTTATAAACAAATAGTTGTCTCGTTTATTCTTTCCAAGGCCTGTACTGTAATTTTTTTTACTGATTATCAAGAGTTAATTCCAGCAAATATAGAAATATACAGAGTATAATATTATTCTACAAATAAAAGTTTCCAATACAAAAAAAAAATAAAAATACAGTAGACTTTCGACATGGATGATTGTGAATAAGTAATAATTTAAAAATATAAATAGCTTCTAGGGCTAATATTTATGACGCTAAAGTTCATGGGAGGTTAAATTACAACCATTATTTTAAGGCCGAATCTTTAAGCATTTGACTGTAACTGATAGGGGACACTCAAGTAGAACCAACCAACGTAATCAGGTAAATTTTAAAATATTTACAAAAGTTTACACATTATATCATATACAAATTCCTTTTTCATTACATAGGAGTAAAACGGGGAGCATTAATTTTGAATTTAATAACGAATTGGAAATTGCAAATGGCACACCGCACACTAATCTAAATTAATTAAATAAAAAATATTTACTTGTTTATAAATTTTACTTAGTTCGTAAGTTTTTAACTATTAAAATAGATTTTAATGTTTTATATAATACGTGTTAAAGTAATTAATTAATTAATGCGCATATCAATGGAAATGTTAAAAACATCGGAAGAACGAATTATTCCGAAACAACTTATAAAATAAATCTACTACTATTATCATTAAGCTTAATTACCTGACTCATCCGAAAAACAAATAGAAAGGGAAATTCTTCACTTGATTGTTAATTTTCAAAGGTTTCTGTACAAGCAAAATATTCAAATACCATTAAGTTTCCATTTTACAATACGCACGCCGGGTACAGACCTGCTGACTAGTAACAACCGCTCCTTCTTTTGTTAGGGCATTACACGCTTCACGCTGAGAGTAAATGACAAGATAACAGCGGCTCAAAGATTCAGCCTTAAAATAATGGTTGTACTTTACTCAACCAAACACTTTGTACGAGTATAATTATGGACTGATCAGTATGACTCAACATACATATTTTCACTTTATTGTAAGACACTTTATAAAATCACTTTTGGGTTAGCATATCCTAACAGTAGTAATTGAAAGATATAACTTAAAAAAAATAATCTGCTTGATTATACAGTGTGCTTCTAAACATGTGAAAAACTTTAACAACCTACTATTTAACCCCTAAATCACTTAGTAACTTTAAAATGTATATAATTTTTTGTTTCTTGTAGACTTTGGATACCTAACAGTCCAAGGTTAAGTTCCAGTCGAGCATTTACAAATGAGTATGAAAAGTAAATGAAATCTGACCCAGAAGAGAAAAATTCAGTTTGAAAGTGTGTAAATTAAGATGTATCATGAAAACGAGATTGTTAACCTACGTTTTTTACAGCTTCTGAACTAGCACTCTGGTTTCCAACATGTATATATTTACAATTTTTTTATTAAAAAATATCGAATAAAAATTATTTTTAAAATGTACACATAATTTTCAAATTTTTAAACCAAGGTTTTCACTTCTGGGTCAATTGTTACTCAATTGTACATTTTTCTGGACTGGAAATTAAGGTTAAATTGTTAAGCTTTCGAAAACGACGGGGTTTATCAAAATGGAAGAAAAAACAGAAAAGTTATATACATTTTAGTGAATTGTTATAAAAAAGGTTTGAAGCCATCTATCTCCGTAACGGTACCGAATTTTATAATAATTATTAGATGCTTTCGGGGTTAAGTAAACTCAGCTATAGTGATTAAAGTTTCTCGCACATGTTTATAATCACCCTGTACATCGCTTTTGTTAATATACGAGGGGTATTTTTTAGGTCCGTTTGTGAATGAGAGCGAAAATGTCGTGCGATCGCCGCAGTGCGCTTGCGCGTCTGCTCCCAGCATGCTTTGCGCGCGTTTAGACGCCATTTACAGCCGTATCGTCTGTCTGTGTGCTGAGCTGTAGAAGATAATATGTTTGAGGAAATTGAGTCGCCCGCCGACTGTGATTCAATTTTTGCGTGCAAGAAACTTGACAGCAGCGGAAATTCACCGTCAGATTTGTGAAGTTTACGGTGATAATGCTATCAATGACGGTAAAGTTCGAAAGTGGGTGAGAATGTTCAAGGATGGGCGGGTTAATGTGCATGATGAGCCACGCCCTGACCGACCTTCTGATTTGGTTCGTGATGTGGACAGCAAAATTCCAGAGGACCGACGATTCACGATTTCAAAGTTATCAATTGAATTTCTACAGGTTTCAAGGTCAGTTTTGTACACCATTGTTTCGGAGATACTGAATTATCGAAAATTGTGTTGTCGGTGGGTTCCAGACTGCTTTCTGACGATCACAAAACAAAAAGATTGGGCTGTGCTTTATCGTTTCTGACTGGATACAATCAGAAAGTAGATGAATTGTTGGACCACATTGTTACAGGAGATGAGACTTGGGTGTCTCACATGACTCCTGAGTCCAAGCAACAGTCAATGGAGTAGCGATATACATCGTCGCCAACCAGAGTGAAAGCCAAACAGACAATTTCAGCACGAAAGATCATGGCAACTGTTTTTTGGGACAAGAAAGGGATTTTGTTAGTGGATTTTATGCCGAGAGGCACAACAATCAATTCTGATGCGTACTGGGTGATCTTGAAAAAACTCCGGCCTGGCATACAAAACAAGTGGCGTGGCCTACTGTCTTCCGGTGTGATGTTGCTCCATGACAATGCAAGGCCACATGTTTCTGCACAAACACAAGGTCTAATCAGGTCTTTTGGATGGGAACAACTGGATCATCCACCTTACAGTCCAGACCTTACACCCAGTGATTTTCACTTGTTTCGGTACTTAAAAGGAGTTCCTTGGTGGTCAACGGTTCAACGACGACGAAGAAGTGAAAACTGCAATCATGGATTGGGCTTCTTCACATGCGGCAGATTTCTTTGACGTCGGAATACAAAAACTTGCTGAGTGGTGTGAAGTGTTTGAAGAAAAATGGAAATTATGTAGAAAAGTAGAAAAAAGCATGTAGAATGTGGAAAAAAAGTCTTAATGATATTGACAGTATTTTTCTTCTTATTAAAAAACGGACCTTATTTAAAAAATACCCCGTATATGCAGACTAGTTGTGCTTCTTAAAACCGATGAAGCAGAAAAATACTTCGAAATTGTACAACCTAAAATCATCTACAAGTTGATTTTATTATTTAAAGTTCCCTTATATCAAGTAGGCTGTGGATTTTCATGCAACAAAACCCTGCGATAATTGGGGACACTTTATTCCGGGAGTTTATGAATCGCTTCACAGCCTATGACTTCGGTAATAACACAGATTTTTTTAATTTTACATGGGGATATCAGCAGTACAAAATGGCGTACATCAATTCTGCAACACCGCCTACTACTTTTGAACACCCGCAAACATTTATTTTAAATTAATTACCCTGTATATATTTATATGCTTGAAACCGGCGCTAGGATAAGTATACGGTGGTGTATTTAGATAAACGTTTTGGTTTAGGTTTTTTAATTTAATAAAACAAAGAAGTCGTCTCTTCGTGCTTAGACCGCGTAGTCGTAGAATCGATTGATGCTGACGTTTCGCTAACCGTTGCGGTAGCATTTTCATAGCTCGTTTATTCTCTCACTGTTGGACCACACTATGTATACAGCTGTCTGTTGTACCAAGTATATTACAGCGAAATTGTAAGAGGCAGCAAGTCGGTTGAGCAGGACAAAAGCTGCCCTCTTAGAAGTGTTCTTTAATAGTATTTTTGTTTTCCCTTGAATATGTGTAGTTGGTCGATATCTTTGAAACTAAACACATTGCTTACTAGTATAAATTTAAAAAAGGGAAAGTTGTTTTAAAATTCATGTATATGAAGGCTATAATATCTACGTATTTGTATCAACTATAGACATTTAAAAAAACACTTATTAATAAATGCCAATGATTGGGATCTTCGTAAAAACTAAACAACTGAATAAGTTTTGGCGGTCAAAATGGCACAATTTTCATCTTTCTGGGGATACCACAGTTGATGAACTTAGAAGCTGTTTTATTATAGTTTTCATTTCATTTAACTGTCTCCTATAAGAAGGAACCCGATATTCTAAAGGCAGAAGTAGAGAGAGCAGTAAAAAAACTCAATGGCAATAAATCCGCAGGCCCATATAAAATCACAGCAGAAACGTTGAAAGCAATGGGAGAAATAGGTGTAGAGATATTACACTCCTTATGCCAAAAGATATGGGAAACAGAGACGTGGCTAACAAAATGGTGTGGATCAATATTAGTCCCTATTTACGAAAAGGATTCGCCAAGAGACCGTACAAATTACAGAACAATTGCGCTTATATCGCATGCAAGTAAAATTCTACTGACAGTCATAAATGAAAGATTAAAACACGGGCTCTTACCAAACATTTTTGAACAAGAGAACAAGTACTGAACGTACGGCAAATCATTGAAAAAGCCAGAGAGTTCAACACTAAAGTTTATATATGTTTTATTGACTACATAAAGGCCTCTGACAGAGTAAAATGGGAAAAACTCTGACAAATAACAGAAGAAACGGGAACGCCACAACACCTAATTAATTTGATAAGTATTATACGGCAACAACTCAGCAACAGTAAAGATAGAAAATACACTATCGAAATCAATGAAAACAGAAATTGGAATACGACAGGACTGTATAATGTCACCGATACTATTTACTATATACAGGGTGTCCCAAAACTCCTGGGACATAGAGCTACCACGTATTCTAGAAGTCAAAAGAAGTCGATTGGACCCAACTTTGTCATATACCAAAATGTACCGTTTGCCCGTGAGAGGAGTTCAAAGTTGACTTAAAAAATCACATTTTTGTATGCTGTTCAGAAACGTGTGAACCAATTTTAATGAAATTTGGTACCTGGGCACTTCAAAGGAAACCACTACTTTCAGTAACGAAAGAAACCCAAAGAAAATTGGAGAAGGATTAAAACCACCCCCACCCCCTGATAAATTTGTTCAGATTTTTTTTAAGGATGATGATACGATTCTTGGTTTTTTTAAGGTGAAGACTTATTCATTAGCTTCATTTTTTGACTCTTGTAAAAACTCCGTAATTCGTATAGTTTCGAAGAAAAAAAATGTTTACTCAAACACTGATAACCGATATTATTATTGCAGGTTTAATTGTATTACAAAATTTAGTTGGCCGTAGACACAAAAATATAACTTTTTTACAACAAATATTCAATGTGACCTCCACCTTCATTGTTGCAGAGGTCAACACGACGTAAAAAATTGAAATGCACCATTCTTAAAACATCGTCGTTTTCTCGTAGTGTGTTTACACCATTTTGGATTCTGTCCCACAGTTGTTCAGCATTATTAATTTGTACCTCATATACTTTTGTTTTTAACGCTCCCCATATGAAGAAGTCAAGGATTTAAATCTGGAGACCGCGGTGGCCATTAAATGGGTGCTTCTTGTCCCCTACCAATCCATCTACCAGCAAATTGTTCATTTAGATATTCTCTTACGGCATGTGCAAAATGAGGTGGTGCACCGTCGTGCATGAAAAACATGTTTTGACGTAAATTAAGGGGCAAGTCTTCTAATAACTCTGGCAAAGTTTCTTGGAGAAAAAGAAGGTAACTAGCGCCATCCAGACGATCAGGCAATCGGAACGGTCCAACCAAAAAATTGTCGATAATTCCGACCCAGACATTAATTTTAAATTCTCGTTGATAATGACTAGCTTTAACAGCATGTGGATTTTCATCTGCATAAATATGTTCATTGTGTAGGTTTGTCATGCCACGACGCGTAAAACAAGACTCATCAGTAAACAAGATATTAGTGTGGAATCCCTCGTCGACTACTCTGCGCTCCCGAATAATTTCTGCAAAATTTAAACGTGATTCGTGGTCAAGTGGCAATAATTCTTGAACTGGCTGGATGTGAAAAGGACGAATTAATTGATCGGAAAGGATCCGACTTACAGTGCTTTTTGGAATCCCATTTTCACGTTGCAATATATCTGGTACTGATCTTAGGATTGTTATCAATCCTTTGAAGAACTGCTTCTTCCACAATGGGTATTCGGGCTTGTCGAGGTCTTCAAGTGTTAAATCTGGCTTGCTGCAAACTTCCTGTTTCTCGAAGACGACATTCGATACGAGCAAAAGTTTTGTGATTTGGAATTCTTCGATTTGGATATCTCTCTTGATACACGCGGACACTCTCGCGGCGGTTACCTTGACAATATCCAAGAACTAGTAACATGTCGGTCTGCTCATTGAAATTGAAATCCATATTTGATAGCGGCAAAAATAACAGCAGCAACGATGGTTACAATAACAAAAAATAATACAAAAGCAACAAACAGTGAACAATTATTGAAAAGTTTACTGTCAACAATCAACTGAGATGATTATGAATTTGTTTCCTATCAAAATTATCACCCTTGTTTTATTTTTGCGTCTACGGCCAACTAAATTTTGTAATACAATTAAACCTGCAATAATAATATCGGTTATCAGTGTTTGAGTAAACATTTTTTTTTCTTCGAAACTATACGAATTGCGGTGTTTTTACAAGAATCAAAAAATGAAGCTAATGAATAAGTCTTCATCTTAAAAAAAAAACATAGAATCGTATCATCATCCTTAAAAAAATTCTGCACAAATTTATCAGGGGGTGGAAATTTGCCGGAAACAATACACAAAACTTGTTAATTGTTTGTTGCCTTCCTTCGTTGAAATTCATACTTACATTTTAATAATAATAATAGACAATATCAACAGGTTTATTTTTATTTTTGCTCTATACGTATTTCGACATGCAAAATGTCATTTTCAAAAGCATTTAATGTAGTAAATATTTGCAGTTAGGGTAACAGCACACTGGATGTTGATTTCGGACTTGGCTCAGGTCTTCTATTCCAAAACTTCCAATAGCGGGGAATTTATGAGCTCAATTTGCTCATTCATTAAAGGTGTGTTTGTTAAAGTGTGTTTGTGAATTCAAAAGGCTTTGAGTATATCCAATTTACGTTTATCATCACAGAAGTGTAAAAATGTTATTATATTATTTGATGTCAACGCATGATTGTGTTCTAATAAGTGTTTAGCGTAGTTAGATTTTGCTGGGTGTTGAGTGTATGTGTTCTTAATTTTATAACGACTTCAAATTTAGAAACCTTAAATAGAGATCTTACGAAAAAATATCACAACACACCAAAACAAACATTAAGTAACTGTATGTTACCTTAACAGAATATGAGAAAAGAAAATTTATACAACCAAACCCACCACCACCAAAACTATACGGTTTAATAAAAATACAAATACCCCAAATGCCTATTAGACCGGTAGTCTCATACATAAACGCACCCAACCACATGTTAACAAAAATATTAAATAATTTAGTTACTAGTTACTACTAGTTTAGAGTGTTGGTTTATACTTAAGATTATCGGCATGTATTTGTTTCTGAGCGATTAGATTATTTTATCAAAATGTCTTGCTTTTACAATGGAGAGCGGAAGTCATTGTTTGATAAAATTAAGATATTAATTGAACTTGAGTATACATATTATATATATACATATCCAACAATCATTATTGCATTAAGCTCCACGCCAATTTACCATTTTGGCGCTGCATTACAACTAAACGCCTTTCCTGTCTGGTCGTCTGCAACAAAGAGTGAAATTTTCTCGGTAAGATAACTACAATAATTTCCCTCTTAATTAGGATATAAACCTTCCCAGCTTTGGAAATCGAGGCAAAATAACAGCTTCAATCAACATAAATAATCTTTAGGAAATAAGTAATTTTGGATACAAATTTTGATGCAATTTTTAAACATGTGTACAATATCTTGGAAGTATTTATTATAATTTTCGGCCACTACTGCCGGTTGATAAATTTGGGTATATTTGTATAAAACCTAAATCTGATTCATAATTTTGTTTAGCAATTTAAAACAATTGGAGTAATTCTTCCTAATTTTTCACTTGAACTCACTCGTGAGCATGACTCTGAAATTGAAATCAATTATTTATCTCACGCCCTCTCTAAGGTAACGTTTCAACTGGGATATGTTAATTTTATTGTAACCGGGAATTTTAAAAGTCTGGATTGTTCATGGCAGGGAAACAGTGGCAAAAAGGAATAATATTAAAAATGGTAAAGATTGTATGTGTAAATCGATTAAAAACTCTTTTATTTTCTCTACGTATATTATAAAATCCTATTTCTGCTGGAAAGTGGGTGTGAAGAAAAAAAGAAATTTGGACATATTTTTTTATAGAACTTAACAACAATTGGAGTTTAGCGTTAGTTGCGTTAAATAAATATACACCGTGCATGTAATAAAACATTTAATGATAGACAAATATAACAACGGCTACAAAATAATTACAACGAAATATGCACAACTTGATTTAGAACTAGAATACTATCGACCTCTCGTTGTAGTAGTGTCGGTGGAAGAGTGGTGCTCTCTAGCATTGGTGGGATGCGTTTCTAAACCCTTCTTGCATTCCCAGCGGATGTGACATCTTCTTAGAGAAAGCCGATTCCATTGTGCGTACCGCTGCGAAAACCTGGTTGCTATAGTAACGCATTCAGTGTGTCCGATGAATTTATGGATAGGGTGGAATTCTTGGAACCTACAGCTACATCACTCCCTTGCCAGTGATAACGCCAGGAAGATTAACCTGAAATTGCGAGATGTACTTGTTTTCCTGGGAAGTCGAAAGTATTGGTACCCTCTTCAATGGCAAGAAAAACAGACTTAACTCTGTCTATTGAAACGGTCGTTTCCTTCCAAAACCAGAGTCGTTTGGAATCGTGGCAGTACTCTACATATAAGGACCATCATACGAATGTTGTAACGGTGCCCGTACAGCATCAAGCCGTAGGAATACGTGCGAACATGTTGCCAGGTCCTTGAAGATAAAGGTCTTGGATGGTTCTCCATGATGTTGTGCGGAACTAGGCTTGATGGCGTTGAAATGCTGACGTAACCTAATAACAAGATCGAAAGGATTGTGATGCTTACTGGAAACAAAAAATTCTCCCGCAGTGCGTATGTTTTCGCTGTACACCATTTCTGCGGCTGTGGCATCCAAATCCTCTTTCAAAGAAACACGGATTCTCAGCAGGGCAATGGGCAAGGATTCAACCCAGTGTGTGTGACCTTGGCATTTAATCGCAGCCTTAAACTGTCTGTGAAACCTTTCAACGAAGCCGTTGGATGTGGGATGGTAGGCGGTCGTGTATGAGCTGACTTCTTGCTAAAATTGTTAGTGACCGGAAAAGCTGAGCAACTAACTGTCGTCCACGATCGGTGGTTATTCGGATGGGAACACCAATCCAGTTGAAATAAAATGCAAAAGCAACTGTTTCCGCAATTATATCTGGCATAGGAATAGCTTCCGGCGATCTAGTATATCAATCAATCATTGTTAGATAGTAAGTGTTATCCTTTGACGTAGGTAAGGGACCAAAAATGTCGAAGTGCACGTGTTCGAACCTGGAAGAAAGCAGCGTAAAGGTCGCCGGAGGTGAATGAACACGCTGTGATATATTTGCTCGTTGACAAGGTATGAACTGTCGATTCCAAGTCTGCACGTCCTTGTTCATCGAAGGCCAAACGAATCGACCAGAAACAACTTTTGCTGTTGCACTTATGTCTGGGTGAGCCAAATTGTGAATGGCGTCGAACACTGCTCTCAGAAATCGCTTCGTAACGAATGGTCATACAATGTCATTTGACGTGTCACAAAATATCCTGGTGTCTGCTTCAAGAAAGTGAAGTTGCTCGAGCTGGAGTATCGATGTGTGGTCTAAATATGACTGAAGCTCTGGATCATCTTGGTGATACTTGAAACATTGTCTGGAACGTTGTCAGTACCAGCAACATGACGAATGTTGGTTGTCAACTGGCCGATGAAATCTAGGTACCTAACGGAATTGTCGGGGAGAACAGTGTTCAGGATTATGCTGAAAAACGTAAATCAGTGGCTTGTGGTCTGTGAACAGAATAAATTTCCGCCCTTCAAGGAAGTACCAAAAATGTTTAATAGCGGTGTATGCAGCTAAAAGTTCGCGATCGTAGGCGCTGTGCTTCTGCTGTGCCGAATTAAGTTTTTTGGTGGAAAACGCCAATGGTTGCCTGTCGTTTTCCTCCTAAATATATGTCGGATGCGTCAACCATCACGGAAATGTCGATGATGGGTGAGCGAGAAGTGCTGCGTTGGCAAATGGAGATTTTTCTTTAACTTTAAGACCTTGTAAAAATTTTGTAAGTGGTGCTTAGATGGATGTGGCGTTGGGAATGAAGCGGCGGTAAAAATTTGCCATTCCGAGGAATCTGCGCAGTTGTTTCGCTGTTACAGGCTTGTTGTCGTTGGCTATTGCGGAAACGCGCTCGGAAGGTGGTTTACTGCCTTTTTCGGTAATGGTGTAACCCAAGAATATTACTTCGGGTTGGCCAAATACACACTTAGAAAGATTTACGATGACGCCATAGTGGTCCAACCGTAAAAATGCCACTTTTAAGTGTCCCATGTGCTCCTCTGCGGATCTGGACACTATGAGAATGTCATCAAGATACACGTAACAAAATTCCAAACCACGTAATACTTCACCCATGAATTTATGGAATGTTTATGCAGCATTTCGAAGATCGAACGCCATGAATGGAAATTCGTACAAACCAAATGGAGTAGTGACGGCTGTTTTATGGATATCGTAGGGATGCATGGTAATTTGATTGAATGCTAACTAAATCAAGCGCAGAAAAAATATTTGTCCGCGAATATTTTGGGCGAAAATGTGGGGAACCGAATAACATTCAGGAATTGTTCCGGCGTTTAAACCACGAAAAGCTCAACATGGTCGCCAATCGTACTCCTTCTATGGTGCCAAATAAAGCCCAGAAGACCAGTTGCTCTTTGAAGGTCGGATGATTCGTTGCACCAGCATAAATTACAACTCCTTCTTAGCGGCACACAAGCGGCCAGCAGGCAATCTTCTCGGCTTGCATGTGACGGATGGGGGGGGGATTGGAGTGGTGCTAATTGTATGGGTGGTGGTATGACGCCTGGTTTTGGAAATGATAACGGTCGCACAATATCAGGAAACTCCGCCAACAAGAAATGGTACTGTGAAACCCCTGAAATTATTCTAATACTTACTGTGCCTGTGACGTTACATTCGTGCGCTTGACCACGGAGCCTAGAGAAGTTACACTGTCCACTAATTATTTATTCCGGATGTCAACAAGCAATCCAAAATAGTTTAAAAAGACCGCACGAATAATAGGTTTGCTAACATCTGCTACCACGAATTTTCACCAAAATGTTCTTTACAGCTTCATATTTATTATTTGCAGGAGACGAAGTTATATGTAATGTCTTCTGCTTCGTGCCCATACCTGTTATCCAGTTGCGATATTACGCACCAGAATTTTGTAGTGTCCTGGGTAATACCGTTTAGGTTGAATTGTCCTTCCAACTAGCAAAACCAAAGGTTGATTTTTTCAGGTCAAAATGAAGGAACGCGGATCGATACTACTGACCTCCGCTGCAGACCTAGGCGGTTGCTCTGTTGATCCTTGTGCAGCCAAGTTGTCATTAGGTGGCATTTTGCTCGAATTGGGAGAAGGTAGAGTTCCTTAACTGTGAATGTTAGGAACAAGCTACTATGTATTTTATAAATATTTCCAGATATTTTGTATTAACCAGGACAAACTAAGATCGATCTTTTTAATACAAGACCTTGTATCTGCATTATTGTAGCCATTAATTACCTATCAAAAAATTTTAATATGATACAAAATTAAAATTATCTAAACATTATCAGAGTTGCCATCACCAGAACCACAGTCAATATTAAAATATTATTTTCAGTTACAATCGACATCTAAACAACAATGGGAGAAAACAACGGCTATTTACCTTTCCTCAAGGGTTTTGCTACAACTGCAATCCACGCCGGTCAGGATCCGGAGAAATGGGATTCCCTAAGTGTGGTACCGCCCATTGTTACGTCCACAACATTTAAGCAACACAACCCAGGAAATCCAAAAGTAACTTCAAGTTTTATTCCCTCGGTTACATTCTTGAATTTTGATTTGTTACCAGAAATACGAGTACGCGCGATCAGGAAATCCAACAAGAGATGTTCTGGAAGAATGCATTGCAAAGCTAGAGGGCGCGAAATATGGACTTTGCTTTTCTTCGGGGCTTGGCGCATGCACCACACTGCTGGCTTCCTTTCAATCGGGAGACCATATGATCTGCGGTAACGACGTGTACGGGGGAACTAACACATTGTTTAGCGAAGTTGTTTCTCCTTTGGGTATTACAACTTCATTTGTTGATGCTACGGATTTAAGCAACATTGAGAAAGCAATCAAGCCAAATACGAAGGTAGGTAGACTTGGCAGTCGTTATCTAAATATACAGTGTGCTCTAGGTTACTTTTTGGGTGAAAGTTACCATCATAATACAAAATAAACTCTGTCTGCTACTGTAGTGAAAAAATTACTACAATCTTTTGTTGTAATGAAAAAAGAACTGTTCTGATAGAGTTTTCATTATCTTTTCAAAGTAGATAATTAATTTTTACGATATACATATAACAAAATATTGCATCAGAGAACTAAATTTTCAAGATGAATTTATTTTAATGTTCAGATGTGATTTGGAAAACATTTTTGATCTACAATGGTATCAAATAATCCTTGAAAGGTATCTGTTACATTCAATATTGCAAACTAAATAACATTTCATCCAGGACGATCGTTTGTTAGTGATTTTTATTGAAGAAAAGCACAATTTTATTAGTAAGAAAATTATATACACTAAGTAATTGGTTTACGTATAATACCATACACTGTTTTTAACGGTGATTCCAAATATACAAGGACCTCAACACAATACATACAGGTGATAGTTAGGGAAATTTTAGTTGTAATACTAATTAAAATTAATATTTGGTTGCTAAATAGCAAGGTGGGGTTATTAACAGTCCTTGTTACACATCAATTACATACAAGACTTAAAAAAATGAAAAAGATACCGAATAAATTTTATCAGCAGGAAGTAATTATACATTATGTTATAATCACAACCAAAAACACACGTGGTCTGCAGTAAAAAAATAACTATGCTGTCACGCAAATACCGTAATTTGTAAAAGTGCAAACTGTTATCCAATCCAACAGCACAAAATATTTAAGGAAACTAGAAACTACCCAAATACTCTAGCCATCAACCTCCTGGATAGCAGTTCATTATCACCATTGAAAAGAATCAATCCTATAGACTTACCTGGCAGGTTCGCAAATTAAACATCTTGTAAAGTAGTGTTTTATTACGTTTCTTATTAATTATATATTAATATATTTTGATCTCTCAGTATTTTAAAACATGAGTTACAGAAAGCAACATATTCAAGCACGAATCCGAAATTCGGACACAAGCCGCGTAGCGGCGAGTGTCCGAACGGAGGAGTGCTTGAATGGCCTTCTAGTTTTTTATACTATTTTCTCTTTTTCGGCTTCCATTTACATTATTTATTTAAATTTGTTTATAAAAATAGTTGACAATTTCTAGGAAACTTTTGGTAGAATATAGTTAAGTTGGCAGCAATTATTTATGTTTGTCAGTTGTGGGAATTCGACGTTTCAAAGTTTATTTAACACGAAATAGACATTATAGTTTAATGCAAAATATATCAATTTAAATCCCGCAGACCGCGATAATCCTCAAATCTGATAAAGTCTTTCAGCAGGGAACATACACTTAATGTCAGACCGCAGGCATACCAATCGCTGACAACAAAATGTCACTCAAAATCGTTTAAGAATGAACTCCATTCTAGTCTTAAAAGTAGTGCGAGAATAATGTCATTCTAATGCCGAAACAGAGAATAGTATATTAAAACATGAATTACAGAAGGCAACATATTCAAGCAGGAATCCGAACGGAGGAGTGCTTGAATGGCCTTCTGTAACGAGTTTTTTATAATATTTTCTCTGTTTCGGCTTCCATTTACAGTATTTATTTAAACTGTTTTATAAAAATAGTTGACAATTTCTAGGAAACTTTTGGTAGAATATAATTAGGTTGGCAGCAATTATTTGTGTTTGTCAGTTGTGGGAATTCGACGTTTCAAAGTTTATTTAACACGAAATCGACATTATAGTTTAATGCAAAATATATCAGTTTAAATTCCGCAGACCGCGATAATCCTCAAATCTGATAAAGTCTTTCAGCAGAGAACAAACACTTAATGTCAGACCGCAGGCATACCAATCGCTGACAACAAAATGTCACTCAAAATCGTTTAGAATGACCTCCATCAAATACTTTAATATATTAATACAGGAAACTCAGGCAAGTTTCAGTAAATTTGGATAATAAATTTACAGATTACTGTTTTAAATTCATTTTAATAGTTAAAAACCTAACCCTACAAAATGTTATAAACTTATTAAACTTACAAAGTAAAGTAAAATATCATAATTATCAAATATTATTATTTAAATAAGGGTTTTGCTATAAGAAAGTAAATGGCATTTGCTTTAAATGTGCCACAAATGTTTTCGACAGCTGCCAAATACAAATCTTAGTGGCCCACCAAGCCGCACGGATCGCTGCAGTCAGTGTCACGAGTTTTTCGGCCAAGTTTCCTGTATTAATATATTCAAGTATTTGCCTAGACTTAGCATAACTTATTAACACCAAAGAAACATACCCAAAAACATAGAAAATATAATAGGATACAAAACACCAACAAAATTATCAAGATTCGTGTTACAACAGTAAACAATTGTTATGAAATCCAGTGGCGGCTCGTGAGTTAAGAAAGAGGGTGGGCACAAGAAAAACTTACCTATTTTTTGTACATAAAATCCATTCTCCTATTTTTCATGCTGGAAAAGGCGTCTATGATTTTGTTGTCAAAATCCGGGATAGACTGGACGAACTTCTTTTCTATTGATAGGACCGCCAATGCGTTCAGTCGATCTTTTTGCACACAATTAACTTCCATCATTGAAAAAACGTCCCTTTCGTCTTTGAATTCAAACGCGCGATTGCGCGAAAACAGAGCTCCAAAGTCCAACTTCAAACGTTGACTGCAAATCGGGAACAATGTGCTCGGTGCCCTATTCGCCTGGTATATCGCGTAAAGCGAAGATAACCGATAGGCAACCGAATCTTGCTCTACATAGGTACAAATCAGAGCGTGCCCCGGAAAATAGTTTTGAGCGTGTTAGCCGCGCCTGTGATGCGGAAGGAAAATTTGATACCATCGTTAAAATAATGAAATTAAAATAATGCACTGAATTACATGCGGGTTTCTTTCTGTGTGTATCTTGGTGGTTGGGTGGGCACGTGCCCTTGTGCCCTTTAGTACAAGCCGCCACTGATGAAATCTTAATAGAATTCTCCATTAGCCATAATCACATGATTATTTTGACAGTTTTTTCGTAGATGTGAACATATTTGCATCTTATGCTCTCAGGCCGAGTTTCTCACAAACTCTGATTCGTGTCATACACGTTTTGCAGAATTTTGTGATAAATTTTGTACAAAATATATGTATACTGCGTCATGTCACACTAATCTAAGTTATATCCTACAAAGTGATTTACCTTGTATGCAATTTTTCCAGGCAAACTCAATGAAAATGCGGAAACATATTTTCCACTGTAATAATTTAGTTGTGTAACATTAAAAACCTTTAAATAGAATTTAGAAAGCTTTCTCAACAATTTTAAAAATATAGTGATATCCGAAAAAAAGTTCATCGTTATTTTTCAAAACAGATCGATATTTCATTAATTTTTATCATCACCCTGAAGGGATTTCAGTTCCACTTACAAATACAGAGCTTTATTGGGATTTTGAATCTGGGTGAATCCAGGGGCCGTTATGTTAAATGGAACGAAATGATTTATGTTTGTAAGACAGAGATAGAAGAGCCGAACAATTCAATAGATGGCGCTATTAAAAATTTTCAAATATTTTCATAAATAAGCATGCTTCGAATTCTGCCATGGCGTGCTTGGCGTAATCACGTGCTCTTGAGCTTCAGTCGCTGTCACAGATTTTGAAGGGTTTTCCATTAAGAGGTCCCATTTTAAATTTCCTGGCATTTTTAAACTGTTGAATGGAGGGCCTTGAGTGTTTGACACTTGTCAAGTGAAAAGTGTACGATTTGAGAAAATGAAAACATATACGCTCCAATAACGTATAGAAATAGTGAAAATTCATTATCAATATGGTGCAAATTTCGCCCAGACAGTTCGCAGCGTTCGTAGTGTTTTCGGTCAGTATGAATCACCTTCTCGCCGTGACATTGTGAAACTTATCACTAAATTTGAGCAAAAGGGACAAGTTACTGATGAAAAATTGCTAGTTCGTACTCGTATCGCCAGGTCAGCTGAGAACATTACCGCTGTTGCTGAAAACCCGGGTTTGTCTATCCCAAGACGTTCCCAGCAATTGGGGATTTCAAAGCCCAGCCTTCATCGCATTTTGCACAAAGGATCTTAGCATGCTTTTAAAATGCAGTTGACCCAAGAATTAAAGCCGGCGGACCATGCACAACGCCGAACGTTCGTTGATTGGGTGTTGCAAATGCA
>JABXWE010004997.1:0-25423 GCA_014611495.1 Limonius californicus
GATTGTCAAGAGCATATTGACCGTGCTGGGTCTATATATATATATATATATATATATATATATATATATATATAGGGTTTATCGGTTGCACGCCGGCACAATACGCGCTAGTCAGTACTTAGATGAGTGGACTAATATAGTGCCATATGCAACTGCTCATGTTTCAGGGGGTACGTAAAACCGTCGGTCCCGGTTGTCATACGAATATCTTTGACAATCGTAAACTATGTAGTGGCACTTCTCTTCTCTGTTCGACGGGCTAGGCTAGCCTTCTGTCCGGCAAAAATGCGAAAAGGGATCATAGAACCTACTCCACTGTAGTTAATTAACAGGCCATTGGCCTATAATCAGAAGAAGAAGATATAAGGTTAGGGGTGTCGCGGGAGGAAGGATAAAATAAAACAAATGCCTTTTCAAGACATTTATTTCTGCCTTTCACAAAATAAACAAAAATAAATCAAACTTAAAATAGTTTCATACTTTCAATAACTGCAATAACCTAAACATAAATAACCGTAAACATAAAACAAGTTGCAAAGTAAGAACATTAATGCCATATATGTGCCTGTTCTTCCACAACTAGTTTTTCAAATTTGGGCACTGCATTCGATACGCACACATTAATATCATGTTCAAGTTGGAGGCTATTTCTTACTTGTGTTTTGATGGCAGTCATAGATGAAAAACTTAATTCGCACAAATATGATTTAGCAAATGGCAAAAAACACTATATAGCTTTGTGCGCAAGCTTGAGGTATTCGTTCATTCTTTTCGTCCAAAATTGATCTAGGCTCTTGGAAAAGAAGTCTAGTTTCAACATTCTGTTACAAGATATTTCAATAAGTTCTTCTTTCATGACTATCGAAATTTCAGCTTATTCAACGTAATTGTCTGACAGCGGATTCAGTATCTATATTTGATTGTCATAACTGTTTTGAATTTCGTTGGGGAAATAGTCAATAAGCTGTTGTTTTAAATTGCGCAAACTGACTTGCATATCTGCAAACACATACTCAGAATTTACCATATTATTATCCTTAACTAAGTCTTCCATGACTTCTTAAACGCACTGGAATTAATCAAACTTCCCTTTTCCAACTGAAGTTGACCAGAAATCATGTTTCTTTATAAATCCGTTAATTTTGTCCGTGGCTTATATTATGATAATATCGCGGCCTTCCAAACTGTTTTTAAAGAGTTGAAGTGCTTGAAAATATCAGCAATCAAAGCCTGCCTAAGAAGGCAAAGAGAATTGGAAAATGTGTTTTCATATTACGGGATCTCATCTTGCCGGTACATCATAAGTTCCGCTTTTAACTAGAAAACCCTTTTCAGTACGTGTTCCCTTGAAAACCACCTTAATGAAGATTTGCGTATAAAGCGCCCATGTATTTATAAATCTTTCGAAAAGTACCAGTCTGCAATGCTTTTCCCTGGATGGAATTTACTACTTCATAGACATTTTTCAAAACAGTCCATTTCTGAAGGTAAAACACATTTTGATGCAAGAACTCCTCGATGTAAAAAACAGTGTAACCATATAGCATTATAACTTTTAATCTGACAAGACCCGATCGATGTCCTGTCATAGCCTTGGCTCCATTGGTTCATATAGTAACTCATTGTGTCCAGTCGATCTCGCACTTACTAGTACTAGTACTAGTACTACTACTAGTAGCAGCAAAGTGAAACATTTTTCGGTGATATTGACCTCTAGTTGAATTCAAAATAAAATATCTTCAGTAATACTATGTTCAGTATTGTATATTACAAATGCTATAAAATAGACAAAGTTAGAAATATCCGTGGATTCGTCTATCTGTAATGAGAATTACGTGCAATATTTTCAACAAGTTGTTTTCGAATATATACTGCCAGGTCACCTGTTCTTCTTTGGATAGTATTGTTAGAGAGGGTGTTGCTTTCAACTTGTCAGTCTCTATTTCACCAACCTGTATTTGTACCATTTCAACTGCTGCTGGTAAATCTTCAGCAATTGTATGTGTGCCAATGTAGTGCTTTTTCATTAGTAGTGGTTGCTGACGTAGAAGAAGGGAGTTTAGCTTTCTTTCGAATAATTACACAGGCTTTTCTTCTTTGTGTGGGAGTTTGGTATTTAAATGTTGAAATAGCTTCGATGACTTCCTTTTGACAACATTTCTTGACAAACTACGCACTGGAGTTTATGGAATATGACGTTAACACCATATTTGGGACTTCATCGCTGTACAATCTATGTTTCTTTGTATTGTTATGACTGCCAGACGCGGAAGGTTCTAATTGCCGTTTTAAAAATATATCGATCTTGAACAAAACTTCAGTTTGTCTTTAACATTAAATATTTGTTATCGATTTATTACACTCAACACACAGTCAGCAGTATAGCAGATAATTTTGAAATGCTTATATGAAGCAAAATGGATTTTCCTGATTATTCCAGTGCTCTACCGAATATGGTGAAAATTTCCAGAAACACTGAGAACAAATAACTACTTGGTAATATATGGTGTCAGTTGAGTACTACAAGAGCGGCGTCGCCAGAAAATTCTTGGTCAAGGGACGCGCTTTAAAGGGTACCACTTTTCTATAGTATTGCATTCTAATTTAAAGAAAGCACAAAATAAATCTTTAGCCAGAAAACTATAACCTAGGAAACAAAATATAACATTTTTGTAGTGTGTAGTATGAGAAAAAGCGTGCAAGAGGTATATATAATTCTTATCTTAAAAGCTGAAATATTCTAGTAACTTTAATGTGTGTTAGTTACTCGATACAACAATTTATCTGAGTTTTAGCAGAACGAAAAGTTCTGTTAATAGCATGAGGAGTCGTGTAAATGGATTTAATTAAAGATAAATCTAAAGTTTTTCCCGCCGACTTACTTAGTTGTTTTGAGCACAACTAAAGTTTTTGAGATAACTCTAATTGCTTTCATTAAAATAATGCGCAATTTAATAGCAAATCCCGAATTATGTTAGTCCTAGTTCGGAATAAACTACTACACTGTTATACATGCTCTACTTATCTCCTACATCTGGCAGCGGCCAAAGTCTTGAGGCTGTTTGCCAGTATTGATTGGCGGAAGTTTAAAAACCGCTTTTTAAAACATTTATGGTTTTTGCTTGTGCTAATTTATTAACTAAATGGAAACGTACGGCGGAGGTCGGTTACACCTCGCGAAATTCATGAGATTGCACTTTTAAATAGAGCTTTTAGGACGTGTTGGCTAATTTATAGCGGAACGGTCTGGTTGCATGTCGTGTACTGGCTTCGTTTCGAAAGTTATGGAAAGACTTGTAACTTGAGGTGTTTAAACATTAAAATGGAGTGACACAAGAATAGTGAAGTACAAACGCGAAACGGTTTATTGCTGCCATACTCAAGCATTTGTATAATCAAAATGTCAGCTGGAAATAACATAAACAGGCAATAAGAAAATCTGTAACAGTTTTTAACAAGAGTGATTGGCGTTTTGCATTCGAGTTGACTTAGTGTTTTTCAGACGAAAGACGTTCCGTCTCTTCAATTTCAATCCCTTTGCAATAACTTCATGATAATGCTGCTACTTATAGAATATTGATAGCCATTTGTAACGAAAAATTGCTTTCAGATTCAGATAGCGCTAACACGGAGGCTTATAGTCGAGACCACCTATCATGTTTCTTTCTAACCAAAATTGGTTGCGCAAAATAATAAAATAACTCATTCACGGAGCAGTGAATAAGCAACTTTTTGTATACATTTACGTTTTTCAAAATTGCGTTATCAACGAGCTCGCGGTTTCGAAAAGTTCCGGTTGTGCCAGTTCAAGCTCAACTAGAACGAACTGTTTCGAACTTTTCCATACAATAAATATGTAGTAGGCAACCAAGGGGACGCGAGCTCTGAAAGCACAATAATAGTCGATAGAATCAATACCACATTTGGCAGTTCTAAGGACGAATCGTTTCCTAGTTCATTGTGGATAAAACTGCAATAGAACCCATACTTTTAGAGAAAATAGGAAGGATTGAGTTATCACACTGCGCGTAACACTTCCAAAAAGTGAACAATTAAGTATGTTTTTAATACTGCTAGTAGTTCGTTTCTAAACGTTATTCCTAAAAGCCTTCTATAATGAATTGTTATTACAGTCTTTGTAGGTAAAATTATGGAAATAACGAGAAATTGATGAATTATTAAACAGGAATAAAATATTTATTAGATTTTAAGTAAATTAACAAGTAAAGGTGGAGCAACGAATTTTTCCCTAAACACACTTGAAATAAATTTTTACTACACAGCCTATGGTTTCTAATATGTCAACTGCTTACATTTATTGGATTTTTAAGGAAAATTAAAATTTTATTCTTGTGTTGTTACTATATCAATTGCTTGCATTGCTTGCATTTAATAAGAGAAGAATTCATTCTGTTTGTTTTTTACAAGTTGTTACAATTTATTTATACTAATTATATTCCTACAAACATTTTTATATAAGGTATCCTCTGCAGACTTCTCTCAAAACACATATTAAACTCATTAATGGAGTTACAACAAATTCCGTCGAAAAGCTCTTTCAAGCCTATCTCCAGGCGAAACATTTTACTACGACATTGTATTAAAAGCTTCGGTAATAACGTTTATTAAAACGACATAATTAAAAAGAATGTAACAAAACATTAAAAATTGCAAAAAGAAGAAGGAAAATGTCTTGTAACAATAAACACAAATATTACAAGAAGCAGCTTTACTCTTACCACTTGGAATGAAATACCCTATATACGAGGCTTGTTCAACTGAAACCCATCTTTGGTCAACTTAGCCTTAAAGACACATGCAATAATTCAAATGACATGTGTTACTGTTAGTAGTTTTTGTAAGCAACACATTAATAAGTTTCTGGCGTTTGAATTTGATTCTGACTTTTAAAACTTCAATTTTGAAATGGCGTTTGTTGTTGAAAATCCGCCCTAGTTTGATCAGCGTGGGATCCTACAATTTTTATGCGCCATTGCAGATTCATACGCGAATGCCAGCAGTGTATGCATGTATTGCGTATCCAACTGTGAAGGAATGGTGCCGAAAATTTAAGAATGGAAAAGAGAGGACTATGGATGAGCCGCGACCAGGTGCACGATGTACTGCATTAACAGAAAACAATATGGCATGTGTGGAAGGCCTTATTAGAGAAAATCGACGAATTTCAATTAGAGAAATTTCAGAAAATGTTTTTGCGAGTGTAGGGTTGTTACGGGCCACTTGAGCTTTTTCGACGACCCGTAACCAGATGGATGGAAAAAGGCCTACAGCCTAGCTCAGAGGAGTAGGGGGAGTTCGTGAAAATCGCTTATGGGAGAAAATCTTGTTTACAGGGTAAGTCAAAATAAATAGGCGCCACCTTCTAAACCCAGCTGTTTATAGGTCCTCGTGGAAGGCCGAGAAGCCAACAGCTTACGGGAATGGAACCTACCTTTATTGTGCCTCCTCCTATATATATATGGAGCTTTCAAAATTCAAGCACAAAAGACACAATAAGAGGCAGTAAACTTTAAACACACATATAATTAAACGGTTAAAAATGACAATACAAGAAAATGACAAGTGATAACGCTAGAAGTCTGGATTACATAATTTTAATTTTTGAACGTTCCGAAAGAAAACTCGCCGCAACTGGTGCAACGGGATTTACGTTTAGCATATAGATACGTAACACCAGTGACGCTGAAGTTTACAAAAATAACAGAATATAACCAGGTAGTTTTATAATAAGCAACTAACACCACATATGGCGACTGAAGGTCGCTTTTCTTTATTGCATGAAGTTAAATTTGAAGTCTGCAAGTTAACGCGAGCAAAAAAAAGGTTTCTTTATCACAACACAAAACTGGGTATTTTTACCTTGAATTCCGGTGGATGGCTTAAAACGAGGTAGGCACAATGTAACGGCGATTTCCACATGCAGGAAAATACGTTGATTTCAACTGTTAACGTTGAACGAACGACGGGACTCTTCGAACGATGGTATAAAAAAATAGCCGCAGTGGGACGGGAGCTGGGCTTCGAAATTAATCCGCCCAACGGCGATCGGTCAATTCACCAAGAATTGCCTTTACCGGGGTTGAATCCAGTGCTTTCTTTAAATCCGGCAGTAGCCGATAGTCTGTTTAATACCCCTTGGTAAAACAGCGAGACGAAACACACATAACGGATACCCCTCGGAAAAAAAACCCAAAAGCCGTCCCCGTAGCACTAAACGTAATTGCGGTCGCCGATTGATGGAGTTTTCTGAGAACCGGAGTCATCAGACATCGAAAATGTACTGACGTAAAAACGCCAGGCGAATTTGCACCTCCCCCACAAAAATTGCACCATATTTCGAAATGTTATGTAAAAGTTCTAGAATAAGGGGACACTTGAGTTCTCGGAAGCGCTTGAGGTCACGCGCGAGAAAAACAAGAATCGGTAGTTTTGAGCCTACAGAAGGGAACTGTCAACATAACTTAAACTTCGAAAAATTAAACAAATAGCGAAATGGTAACCCAAAATAAGACTGCAATTAAAATAACGTTATTAATTCTTACGAAGCGGCAAACAAATTAAGAAATTAAATCATATAAAGCGGCACATTGTAAAATGAACATAACAGGGTCTGTCCATAGTATTGTTCGTAATCTGGGTTACAGCAAAGTTTGTTCGCAATGGATTCTTCGTCTCTTGTCTAATGAACAAAAATGCTTGCAAATGGGCTTATCTCTGCAACACCTCACAGACTATAGGCAAAATGATGATGACTTTCTTCTGTCAATAGTTGATGGTGACGAAACTTGGTGCCATTACTACGAGCCATCTAGGAACTTATCGTCGATGCAGTGGAAACATTCAGTTTCACCACAATGTCAAAGCAAATCCGTATAATGACACTTTAACAAAGCTTCATCAAGCAATAAGACAGAAACGTCCAAGAAACTTACGCGTGGGGTCATTTTGCTGCACGACAATGCTAGGCCTAATGTTGCTAATGTGGTAAAAGTGAATCTTCAACGAAAGAAATGGAGCGTTTTAGAGCATCCACCCTATAGCCCGGATCTATCCTCTTGCGATTTCCATATTTTTGGACTGCTGAATAAGACGTTAAGACGTCGGCATTTCGAGTCTGGCGTAGAAGTACAGATAGCTGTGGAAGACTTCTTCAATCAGCAGCCACAAGAATTCTATTAAATTGTTGAATACATTTTTTATAAAGCAAAGATGGGATTCAATTGAACACACTTCGTATTTGATAGATGATATTTTTGAATTTGTATTTCATTTTGAGTATATTGATATACAAGGTTATGTTATTTCGAGATTAACAAATTAATCTAATGATCTCATATTAATTAACACAACGTTAATAGTCGGTGCCAATTAAACGTTTTGTTGGTGGGCGCCAAAATTGACTTAAGATTAATATAATATGTATATAGAGGGTGTCACAAAAATATTTGACCAAGCGAGTTTTCCACACAAAAACAAGAAGGGAAGTTCAGATATACATGTGTCCAAAAATACTTCGTTGTAGAGTTACGTTCTTCTAAATTGAGACTTGTCCCATCACTTTCCTGCATATAATTATAGTAATTGTTGAGCCAATGTTTTAAAATTTGCAATTTGTTCAACTATTATCATAATTATATGCAGGAAAGTGATCAGAAAAATTCCAATTGAGAATGTTGTAACTCCGTAACGTAGCATTTTCTGAATATGGTTAATATGAATTTTTTTTTGTTTTGATGTGGAGAACTCACTCTCAAAGTTTGAGCAACTACATATTTCAGGATAATGTACTTACGATTACAATCTAAAGCTACATAAAACTTAGTAACAGTTTCTTTAAATAAACATTTTTAAATCTTTATTCCTAATATACATCTACTCAACAAAGATACATAGTAATTAGTAAATATTATATATAAGATTACAGTCTTGAGTCAGGGACCGCCATCTACGGTTCTCTGGGAGTTATAAAGTTATGTCTTTATGCCATTTCCTTTTGAGTCTTCTGTCTGCCATTGGTTGCTTGAACAGATTCCTTATACCTCGGCTGCTATGGTCACTGTATCGATCCTTGTATTGCATAGCTTATCATCTGATTACATCATTTATGAAAGGTATATTGAGAGCATCGTGGAGGGTTAAGTTTGAGACATACCATGGAGCATGCATGATCATCTGGAGAGTCTTCGACTGAAATATTTGAAGAATCTCTGTGTTGGAAGGTTTACTGCAACCCCATAGTTCGATCCCATATGTCCAAATCGGTTTACATATGGTCTTATACTGAGTAAATTTGCTTTCAAGGGATAACTGCGACCTCCTATTTAGCAATGAGTTCATGTCCTTTAGTTTTAGTTTGAGTTGGTGCTTCTTAGCTTTAACGTGAGCTTTCGAAGTAAGCTTCTCGTCGAGGTGAAGTCCAAGGTTTGTTATTACGTCTTTCATAAGTATGGGAGTATTATTTATGCTGAGTTGTGCGCAGATAGTCTTTTCGTTGTGAATGTTATTTGTACAGACTTGTTGGTGTTAACATTGATTTTCCACAGTTTGAACCAGTCTTGGCGGAGGTTGAGGTGATTCTGTAGTTGTTCTGCTGCCCTAACAGGGTTAGAGTCCACGCACATAATGGCGATGTCAACAGCAAATGTCGCCATTAGTGTGTGGTTTGACAGCCGTACATCTGCTGTAAATATTAAATATAGGAATGGCCCAAGGACGCTACCTTGTGGCACCCCAGCATTCATGAGCTGGTAGTGGGATAAGGCAGCATTAGTTTTAACTTGTAAAAATCGTCTTCTAGGTAGCACTTGAAAATTACATACATTTGAGCAGGTAGCTGCTATTTTAACTTGCATAAGAGGACCTCATGACATATCTTATCGAAGACTTGTTCTACGTCACGGAAGACATGCCAGTTATCCTTGCCAATAAGAGCCTTTTCACTTATGAAAATCCGCAGAGAAATTAAATTCCTAAGTCCACACAAGGCGCACTGTAATTCTTGAACGACAGATAAAGAACCTACGCATTGGTATCTAGAGTGACAGCAGAGCCGCTTTACTAGCCCTGGGTAGTTGCAAAATCACCTCAGGAGTGGTACTCCAGTGCCGTGAAGCTCTCATCACGAAAACTACGGCAATGAGGAGGCTGATGGGATTGTGAGACCAGCCTGCGAATAACCTGTTTGGGGACCAGAATCCGTTATTCATAAATCCCTGAGGACAGTAAGCTTTATGCTGTACCAAGAAACCCTAAAAAACTTCATACGAAGATGGGTAAACATTGAAAGTTGTCGTCATGCAAGGGCTGATATTACTGCACTCTCGCAATAGACAGCTAAATATTGTGTGCAACTGTCCCGAAATGACCTGCCACTAGTTGTAAGTATCTTATTTGGACTCTGCACCCTAAATCAACACATGCGCAGGATGGGACTGGTGGACAGCCCAAACTGTCGAGGATGCAACGGGAATATTGGGACGGCAGAACACGTCCTATGTCACTGCCCAGTTCTGCAACAATTAGAGGATTCATGTTGGGAGACTTTTGGCCTAATATGGCCGAAATGAGCAACACCTCAGTTGCGGATCTCTTCAAGTACGTCCAAAGGATTGGATGGCTTGGGCGATGTCCAAATTGGGGAGCTGCTGGGGAGACAGCACAATGGGCCCACCTATGTGGCCTAAGTGCGCGTGAGGTAACTCATCCTCCCAAATCTTACAATGAATGAAATGCTGTACGTATGTTAAATCAATAAATTGTTGCTCTTTTTGCAACGGTAAATCTGTAAGTGTAAGTTGGAACGGGTTTTTAGTCTACTCGTATTTGGTTAGAAGACTACGATTTTCAAATATGTAGAGGTTAAAATGTTTAGAAGACGTCGTTAAATGATATTCTATGCATCTAAAAATGACACATACATTTGTATGGCTTGGTTTGTTATCGTTAGCAAATGTTTTTAAATTAATAAACATTTCTGTGTCTTCACTGCTTGTCTTGTTTGACCAAAGTTCCAATTTTGCGAAAATGGTTAATTTTATGTGACATTGTAATATATGAATATAATTTCATTGCAACTGGGTGTTTTTTCAAAAGTGTCATTAAAATGAACCAGTTACATTATACATAGTTCGCCAACATAACTTTCTGCACCTTCGTGATTAACTTCTTTCAAAAACGAATATATTTCCTGCCAGAGCTCAAAGACCCATTGTATAACAGTTCCACATGACAACCAGCGATATTCGCAATAAAACAATATTGCTAACTGGTCAGCGCCCATATTATCGCATATTGAAGAAAACAATCTTGCCCTTAAACGCCTTATTTTTATATCATTTTCAACAAACATAACAACGGATAACACCAAATGAAGTCCTGGGGTGATTTCCTTCAAAGCGAGTAATTTCCTGTGTATCATTCAATAGTGCCAAGTGACTTTGGAAGTGTTTTTGAGTATTAGTGTATAATATTTTCCTGACATCGCCTGTGCCCCATCATTACATATGCCAACACAGTTTTTCAACTCCAAGCCAGAATGTACTATATAATTATCACTCATTTGAAATAGATCCGCACCTGTAGTTCTTTTCTGAATTTTTTTCCAGGAATGTGAGTCCCCGGTTATAGATGCTCTATCGCAGAAACGAAGGTGGTCGGATGTGCATCTTTTCTGAATTCCTTTAGTATAACAACCTCCAAGCATTGTTGCGACAGTATAATAATAAGATGTTCCGGAATAGTGTGAGGTTTCTTGCACTTGGCTATGCGATTTATAAGTTTATGAGACGCAAGCAGAACTTTTTGAGGAAATGAGAAAACTTTATTCAAGACTCATTTCTGATTATTGATTTAGTTTCATACTGCCAGCCGCCAAAATATTTGAACATATTACACACTGTGGAACACAGATGTACTTACACGCTCAAAATTGCGTTTAAACTCTATCCAATATTTTTCCATACTTGAAAAATATTTATACAAACTTTAAATCACTCAGGTACAACACAACTCTCTCTATGTCTTCAGTCTCTTGACTGGTTTGATGCATGTTTTCAATGTCGTCTTCCCTCAGATTTTCTCTTCATTTCTTCATAGTTACGCGCGTCCACGTCATCCATAATTTGTTTAATATATTGATTGCTTGGACGTTTCCTAATTCTCTTGCCGTCTATCTTCAACACAACACAAACAAAATATTACACGTCTACTCGCTGCTACGCTTACAATTAAACTAACCTAACTGAACACCAATTACGGTTTTATATGTTCTGTCTCCACCGTCACTGTTTCTGGACCATTTTACAGCTCTCGAGAAAGTTCTAGATTCCGTCCTGCTAGAAAGGGGGGCGTGTATGATAACATATTTAAAAAGAGGGTCGCGAAACCTAACAAGTTGGAAAACGCTGTGCTAAACTGTTTCAGTTTGTTTTTATTTCTACTTTGTGTTATGTTAAGAAGATAATATTTCTTCCTAAAAACTGATATATGCAAACACGCACCATATATACCAAAGATATAGTATTGGTCTGTAATGACTTAAATATAACAATTCATACATTGTTTAATTTATCACACATACTCAATACAATATGCGGATCCTGACTTGATAATAGACCGCGACAGATTTAAAAGTATTTTTACAGAATTTTGTATGCAATAGATAATTGCTAGGAAAAATTATTTTGCTAATAAAGCTAACAGGGCATCGGAAGACCAGACATTAATAAATTAACGGTTGTGTTTGTTTCTATATTTCAGATGTAAGTATGGAAAATACTGTAACTAGCATTCATACATAAGTACATAACTATCTTCTTCTTCGTTCCTGTAGATCCTTAAGGGCCATAAGGCATCCGTGGGGGATGTTTCGATGACAATGTTAACTTAGTAATAAGGTTGTCAACCTTACCTTACGTAACTGTAAGCTATTTACAATACTTAATTTTTGTACTGGGCCCTTTAACGAGGATTACATAATTTAGTTACTTAAAATGTACGTCCACTTGCGTAATTAAAAACGGTATTGGAATATAGCTATAAGAAAAGCATGTAATAAAGAACAAAGCCCCAACTTCTTAATTTGAAATAAATTTGCTTTATAGTATCATTTCCCAAAAAGCTATTAAATCACTTTCATAATTTGGCAATCGTCTGAACTAAGAAAAGGACGACGATGGCTTCCGTAGTAGAGAAGGCGAAAACTTTTGCAAGTATCAAACTCAATTTAGATGTTTTCTAATCTCTATTATTATCTTTATTCGTACCAAGCACGCAAGAATTCCGGCTAGAAGTCGTGTTTGTAAATTTGTTAAACGCTTACAACGTCACTGAAAATGAGCAGGGATTACTGGCAAAATAGTTTAACATTAATTAGCGGCATATTCAATATTATGCCCCATATTATCATTCGTTTTGATACTCGGTTGCTTATTAAGCTTTTGATGTCAAAATTAATTTATACAACCCTAGGCTGTAATCCGAGAAGTTGCTCGGCGCATTTTCCGGTTTGGGGCACTTCCCTGCCCTTCATAAGGATACAGTCGTAAAAATCAAGTGCGAAATATGTTTTAGCCGCTCGTATTTGATTACGTCGTAATCGGTAACAAGCTGGGAATGCGATCCAATTTTTACGGCGCCACTGATTTCCTAACAAATAAATGTAGTTTTCCTTCTCTGTCGTCTGCATGAGCAACCTCGTCACGTGCCGAAGTCGAGACGAGAAAAAGCAACGACTCGGTCCGCGTACGAGAGGGCTGTCACCCTCGCCTGAAACTCCTGAAACCGTGGATCTATTGCAAATTATATCTCCGCATGCTTGAATTGTCTTTATGCCGTTTTAAAGCTCAATTATCGACACGACCCGATAAGCGCACTTTATTACCCAAAAACTCACCCGGATGAACCCTCCGAAAATTGCCCGAAGAGGAAATAAAATCTAGCCCAACGTGCACTAAAATTTTGAATTCTTTGGCCTGTATCGCGGATACTCTTGCGAAAGTCGTGTGCGACGATCCGCACTTTTCATATATCAAGAGATCTGTCATCGCCGCCGTAACGCTATTATCAACGACGAAGTCCGCGTTATACTTTATACTCCTCTCCGCAATCTAGAGCCACAGTTAAAAATGAGAAATTGTTTATGCTCGAGAGCTATAGACCCAACGTTCACACGCTTCCTGTTTCGGGGAAGCTCGGAATATCACCCTATAAACAACTAGGGGGACTTTAAAGCAACAAAATCAACAACGTTCTAAGTTTGTTTTCGTATCTATTAATGCGCATACCAAATCATACAGGGTTTCTCAGCAGATTGAACCATATGGAAAACACCTAGATAATTAAATTTTATTTTGACCAGAATACTTTTATCAAAAAATGTAAAACTTTATTATGGTTATAATCTGATATTTCTATTTTGAGCTTGAAAATCAAGTAGAAATCTAAAACGATATTCATAAATTCAAGACCTATCGTTTTATTACCAGCGTAACAATAACATTTTCGGTGTTTTTATGGCCCGGTGCCTTGTAAGCAGACGTCCCGGGTGTCAATCCTTTGTGGAATAAATATTTAAAAAATTCTTTGTTATTTGTTTTCACACATGGTAACAGATATATGTATTAATATAATTGTTTCATCACTAACAACATTAACTTGTATATTTTTATTAATATGAAATAACGGAACAATCAAGTAGTAGTAACGCTCAATACAGCTTAAAGATGCAGAAAACGAATAAGTTAATGATTTTAACAAAAAAACATAATTTACATGCTAATCTAAAAGTAAAACATAAAACGATAGAAAGGACATACTCTTCTAAGTACTTAGGGACTTGAATTCATCGGACAACAGAAAAAGGAGATACGAACAAGAATTGAAACCGCCAGAAGAGCTTTTCTAACAACAATGAAAACTTTGTTAACTAACAGAAGTCTAAACCTAGAATTGAGAATGTGAATGGCTAGATGCTACATTTAATCAATATGAATGTATGGGATGGAAGCGTGAACATTGAAGAAAGAAGACATTAAAAGATTGGAAACGATAAAGATGTGGATTTACAGGAGCTTACTAAGAATATCGCGAACAGAAAACTGACAAATGGAGAGGTGCTTAGAAGAATGAATAAGGAATTAGAAGTAGCGAAAACAGGAAAAAGAAGAAAACTACAGTATTTCGGGCACATTATGAGAGAACCAAAATATACATTGCTACAACTCATGGTCCAAGGAAAAGTACAGGGAAAAAGGAACGTTGGACGAAGAAGAACATCCTGGCTACGCAACCTCAGAGAATGGTATAGCTGCAGAACCATCGAAATATTCAGAGCAGCCGTGAATAAAGTACGAATAGCTGTGATGATTAGCAATCTCCAGTAAGGAGACGGCATCCACAAAAAGTAGATTAATATTTAATGGTATAGCTAGTAAGAAAATTAAATAAGTAACAACAAATTGCTATATTAACTGACACCAAAACCACCCAACATGTATTTTTACTTACAATTTACTGTTTATAACAATTACTAAAATTACATAATTGTTCAATTACTATCGTATATATTGTCCACGTAGTGAAAGAAAGTGTCTGAATTACTTGCCAAACCTGGACGAATTACATACAATTTTTGCAATATGTATAGTAAACAATGAAACCCAGTCTGCTTTAAGGGGATCTAGGTTTTTCTGATGCCCTAACAGGGTTAGGGTCCGCGCACATAATGGCGGTGTCATCAGCAAATGTCGCCATTAGTGTGTCGTTTGACAGCGGTACATCTGCTGTAAATATTAAATATAGGAGTGGCCCAAGGACGCTGCCTTGTGGCACCCCAGCATTAATGGGCTGGTAGTTGCATAAGGCAGCGTTAATATTAACTTGGAAAAGTCGCTCCCACTTGAAGATTAGATACATATGATTAGGTAGCTACTTTTTTATCTTGCATAATAGGCTCTAATGCCTTATCGAAAGCTTGTTGTACGCCAAGGAAGACATGTCAGTTATCCTTGCCAATAAGAGCCTTTTCACCTACGAAAATCCGCAGAAATATTAAATTACTAAACTCACACAAGGCGCGTAAAGCTATCTTTAAACACACTAGGGACTTAAATGCGCCTATTTTGAACTGCTTCACTTATCCAAGTTTGGTTCTACTGAGTAACCGCTACCTTTAGTTCATGTTAAATGTTGAGACGGTTTCCGTATTTCGATTTGCTATTGCAGAGAAACTACGTCACAAAAATCAGATGTAGGAAATGGCAATATAATCTGCATAGCGCTCTCGAATAACGCTGGAAATTCTCCTTGCGAGTTAATCCAGCACTTGGTAATGATAGTCGTCGAAAATCATTTCTTCTTTTCTGTACTTGATGTTAAATTAATGAATGAAAATTAAACAACTAACAACAAATTGCCACACTAAAACCACCCAACGTGTATCTTTACTTAAATTTTACGGTTTATTCTAATTACTAAAATTACATAATTGTTCAGTTACTACAGTTATTGCTTACTCTAGAACCCAAACATATATTTCCATGTGTATAAGATTCGTAAGAGTTGCGATCGCCGAATTCATTTCCCACCTAGTATAAGAAAGTGTCTGAATTACTTGACAGACCTGGACGGATTTCATACAATTTTTCGCAAGATATATAGTAAACAGTGAAACCCAGTCTGCCGTAAGGGGATCTAGGTATCGGTACAGAGTTTTTGCTGCACAATATAAAAATATTAGCATTTTGGAGAACAGCTGAAAGGTTAAAAAAAGAATTTACCATAAAATTATCTTCGGATTAGAACATACTTCCAACATGTAATAAATCCAAATTTTAATTCTGTAACTTTAAATAATTTTTGAAACGCAATTATATACCGATTCAAAAAAGATCGTCCATCCTCTACGAACATTTCACACCTTCCTTTTAATTTTTGGATCTCTGCAAAATCTTTCGAATATTTGTTGTTATAATATTTGATGTGGAGCAAGCAGTATGGATTGTGTAGTTTGCAATTTTTCACCTATTACGTAAACCAATAGTTCCCAAAGTCTAGCTCGCGATCCCCTGAGAGTCGCGATGTAAGGTTAGGTAACAAAATACCTTTTCAAGAAATTATTTCTGCCTTTCACAATGTAAACGAAAATAAATCAAACCTAGAATATTAAAATTTTCAATAAATGCAAGAACCTACACATAAATAACTATAAACATAAAAACAACTTGCAAAGTAAGACTATTAATGTGATGTATGTGCTTCATTTTCAAAAACTAGCTCCTCAAATCTGGGCTCTGTATTAGATATACACAATATCATTTTCAACTTTGAGGCGATTTCTTACTTTTGTGTTTATGACAGTCATAGACGAGAAACCTAATTCGCACAAATATGATGTAATATGCTCGGGGTATTCTTACATTTTCTGGTCCAAAACTGATGTACGCTCTGGGAAAAGAAGTCTAGTTTCAATATTCCATCACATGATATTCCAATAAGCTTTTCATTCATATTTGTTGAAATTTCAGCATGTTCAACTGAATCGTCTAAAAATGGATTCAGTATCAATCTGTAATTGTCATATCTGTTTTGAATTTCTTTGTGGAAATAGCCAATGGAATGTTATTTTAAATTGTGCAAACTAACTTGCATATCTGCAAACACGTGCTCAGAATTTCTCCTATTATCATTCTTAACTAAGTCTTCCATGAGTTCTTGAACGCAATGGAATGAAAGAGGCTTTTTTGCGATTGAATGAGTTAATTTTGTACGTGACAATTATTATGTAAATATCGCGACCTTGCAAACTGCTATTCAGAGTGTTTAAGGGCTCGAAAATATCGGCACGGAAATCTAGCAAAGGGAATTGGAAAATATGTTCTTATATTCCGCTTTCTCATCTTGCATTTGAAAAGTTCTGCTTTTAACTGGAAACGTTTTTCAAGATGTTTCCCCTCGAAAGCCACCTTACTTCCGTGTGATAAAGAAGATTTGCGTATATAGCACCCATGTCTTTAGACATTTTTCGAAAAATGCGAGTCTGCATTGATTTTTTCTTGATGGAATTTACCACTTAATGACACTTTTCAAAACACAATCTATTTCAGTAGGCAAAGATTTTGATGCAAGAGCGTCTTGATGGTAAAAAAACAATGTAACTATATAGCATTTGGCATTGTCTCTTTTAATCTGACAATAAGACCGGATCGATATTCTCTCATAGCCTTGATGCCATTGGTGCAACGCATTTTACCCAGTCAATCTGGTACTTATTGGTACTTTGTACGAAAGTGTCGAATAAACCTTTTCCCATGGTATTGACCTCTACTGGAGTTCAAAATAACATTTCTTCTGTAATACCATGTTCTGTATTAACTTAGAAATGCTATAACTTGGGCACAGTTGGAAATATTTGTGGATTCGTCCATCTCTGATGAGAACTACGTATACTTCGTAATAGTTTCAACAACTTGTGTTCAAATATTTTCCGTCATTCATGTCACTTATTCTTTTTTTGATAGTATTATTAGAGAGGGGTATTGTTTTCAGCTTGTTAGACGTTTTTACACCAACCGTTATTTGCCCCATTTCAACAGCTGCTGGTAAAATCAGATCTTCAGCAATTGTATGTGGCTTACTGGTTTTTGCAATGCGAAATATAACGCAATACCTTAAATAGTAGTGCTTTGTCATAATTAAAGGTTGCTGGTGTAAGAGTGGGTTGCTCTTTGTGGATGGAGTTTAGCTGTCTTTCAAAGAAATCCACAGGCTTGTCTTTTTTGTCTGGCTGTTCGGTACTTAAATGTCAAAATACTTTCTTTTGACAACACTTCTCGACACAGTACGGACTAGGGTTTCTGGGAAATAACGGTAAAACCACATTTGAGGTATTCAACGCTATACAATCTATTCTCGTCACTGCCCGACGCGAAAGGTTCTAATGAAACGATTATAGCTTGTAATTAACGTTAAATACTTGTTATCGATTTATTGTAATCAACACACACTCAGCAGTACAGCACACCATTGTGAAATGTTGACTAATCTCATCGATGTCCGCTGCTTGTATAAAGCTAAATGGATTTTCCAGATGATTCCAGTGCTATCTAGCACCCTCCAGAATATGGTTGAAATTTCCGGAAACACGAAGAACAAGTAAATAAATAGTGCTACTTGGTAGTAGATGGCATCAATTGGCCATTTAGCCGCTGATTCTGAATGAAGTAAAATACTACCAGAAGGGGGGTCGCGAAAGAAATTTTGGCCGAAAGGGTGTCGCGGTTGATACATTTTGAGAATCACTGATGTCAACTTATCAACAGCCGTTTCGTGCCACTGCTGGGTACGGGCTTCTTCTCTGCCACATGGTTCTCCTTAGCCCTAAGCTAGAAATACGATATTACACTTTTTGATGGGAATCATATAATCAACGGATTGCTTCTGGATTAATTAGATCAAATAAAAATAAAGTTAAGTTATGGATAGTATACTAGAAGTATTCTGAATTACATTACAGCAAAATAAAAATAATTCACAAATTATAATTATATACATATAGTATGTAAATTTACACAACTTCATAGAAATCGTGTTATTACTAACAAAATGAATTCAGCTGCACGTCAACAAAAGTCTGAACAGTATTAATGAAATAACTAAGAAAAAATAAGTATTAAGGGTATAAACGATCCAATTTGGATAGCAAACACACTAAATATTTATTTTAATACAATAGCAGGAAACATGGGTAAACAGACATCAAGTGAATGTTCAATTCAACATCAAAGTAATTTGGTTCCTAATATCTCGCTCTGCTCTGAAGAAGATTACAGTCGCAAAATTAGAGAAATTGATATCATACTTTAACAGCGGGTTTGGTTCTATGACATTTCCAGCATTTGAAAAACTTTATTAACAGAAATATAATTACAGTACTTGTATAAATCTTACGCTTTCCTTGAACCGCAACGAGCTCTAACCATTCTTAAATCTAGAGATAATTTAATTATACATTATTTAAATCGGTTAATGATAATTAACAAAGATATAGCTAAAAATAAAAATTTCTACTTTTATTTCAAATATATTTAAAAACAGTAAACTGCATAATTGACGACCAAACATTAACTCAATCTACATTCTTCCTAGTTCCGTGTATATAACCGGAAGCGCACCTCGTCGTACATGTAAATGGCGCTAGCAATATATATATATACGTATATATATATATATTATACGAGAGGTTTACTCTACCAAGATACTGTGATCTTTCAAATGACATAATTTCAGAATTGCAAAATAACCGTGAAGGATGACCGCGCACCACCACCAACACCTATCTGCAATAACACGGCACACAGCTAAATTATTAAATACGTACACACAGTACCTGTACTGAGCACATAGCTCCAACAATTAACCACTAAACCTTCACAAAAATTGCAATAATAATTATCGGCACAGTATAATTACTGAGCACCCAATATTAATAATAAATTAAGAACACACAGCTCCGATAATAAACTAACAGCACACATGTTTGATGAGAAATCGGAATGCATATGTAGCTATATGAGAAATTAAGAAATCTGATAATGAACTAGGAACACACAACCAAATAATTTTTACTTCCACCCATATAGCACTATCTAAACACTACTAACATTTTGGGGAAAGCAACAATATGTCTTATACAAAGCCATAAAATACGTCGTCAGCGAATCTGTATAATTCAGCTGCAAAACAATTATAATATTATAACCGTATTATGCAACATCCGGTCTCATTTAAAACCCCAAAAATATCAAAAGAACAATCTGCAACGTATGGTTCGATAATTTAATAACAGTAGTCGAAACGATAGTTTCTAAAAGTATCGCGATAACGATACCAATACTATATCAAAAAACTCTTGCAATACCGATAGTCGATACTTAAACAAATATCGCTATACTTTTAGCAATATCTTTCCGTTGGGGATCCAATAGTAAAAAATAAAAATATGTTTTATTAGGTACTATAATTTTTACTTAATAGTTAATACTATTATCAAAGGAACAAAAAAAATATAAGTTACAGGTAAGCTTTATTCGCTAAAAGTAGCTGCAGCATGGCTCAACACCGAATTAGTCGCACTAAAAAATCTTTCAACCGAAGCACTTGAAGGAAGGGTCGTATTATATTTAAGGAACAGCTCTTTTATGCTCTTGAAGCCCGATTCGTAAAAAATGTTTAATGACCGATGCTTAAAAGATAACTGTTAAATATTAAAATATTTCAAGAAAGTATCGCGATACCGATACTTCATATTTTCTTGAAATGTATCGCGGTGCGATAATCGATACCTAAGATTAAAATATTTCAAGAAACTCAAAGATACGATAAAGTATTGAGTATGTTACTGTTAATCCTCTTTACGTGGAAAGGATAAACAACCTAACAAACAGCCTCAGGGCTTTACGTTTTACCCAATCTTTTCATCCCTACCTAATATAGCTAAACGTGTTTACAAGTTCAGGAACTGGAATTATCTATTCAGTTTGATTATCTAGAATGTTCCAGAGTTTAGTGTATCGCTAAAGTACCGCAAGTTCGCGATAACTTAGGAAAGTATCGCGATACCGATACTTCATGTTTTGTTGAAATGTATCGCGGTGCGATAATTGATACCTACTCAAAAACTATCGCGATGCTAATGTCGCGATACTGCCATCACGGTGTAATAATATCTAATAAAGTATTCTTATATTGTCATTATTAAAACATGATTAGTTCGCAGTGCTCAGACTCTTTGATCACACTATATAAAATTGTATATCAAATTCGGAAATTGTGTTAACACACATCAGTTGATAGAAAAAGCTAGCACAGTAAATAAGAATCATAAAAACCCAAAGCACTTGAAGGAAGGGTCGCATTATATTTAAGGAACATGTTTAACGACCGATGCTTAAAAGATAACTGTTCAAGATTAAAATATTTCAAGAAAGTATCCCGATAGGTACCGATACTTCATATTTTCTTGAAATGTATCGCGGTGCGATAATCGATACTCAAAAATTATCGCGATACTAATGTCGCGATACTTCCGTCACTGTGTAGTAATATCTAATAAAGTATTCTTATACTGTCATTATTAAAACATGATTAGTTCTCAGTGCCCAGACTCTTTGGTCACACATATAAAATTGTATATCAAAATTGGCAATTGTGCTAACACACAGTAGTTGATAGAAAAAGCTAGCACAGTAAATAAGAATCATAAAAAAATGAAGCACTTGAAGGAATGGTCGTATTATATTTAAGCAAAATGATTAACGACCGATGCTTAAAAGATAACTGTTAAAGATTAAAATATTTCAAGAAAGTATCCCGATACCGATACTTCATATTTTCTTGAAATGTATCGCGGTGCGATAATCGATACTCAAAAACTATCGCGATACTAATGTCGCGATACTTTCGTCACTGTGTAGTAATATCTAATAAAGTATTCTTATACTGTCATTATTAAAACATGATTAGTTCGCAGTGCCGAGACTCTTTGGTCACACATATAAAATTGTATATCAAAATGGGCAATTGTGTTAACACATAGCAGTTGATAGAAAAAGCTAGCACAGTAAATAAGAATCATAAAAAAACGAAGCACTTGAAAGAATGGTCGTATTATATTTAAGAAACATGTTTAACGACCGATGCTTAAAAGATAACTGTTAAAGATTAAAATATTTCAAGAAACTCGATGGTACGGTAAAATACTGAGTATTGTTACTGTTAATCCTCTCTACGTGGAAAGAATAAACAACCTAACAAACAGCCTCAGGGCTTTACGTTTTACCCAATATTTACATCCCTAACTAGTATACCTAAACGTGTTTACAAGTTCAGGAACTGGAATTATCTATTCAGTTTGATTATCTAGAATGTTCCAGAAAAGTAGTATCGATAAAGTATCGCAAGTTCGCGGTAATCGATAATTTAGGAAAGTATCGCGGTACCGATACTTCATATTTTCTTCAAATGTATCGCGGTGCGATAATCGATACCTACTCAAAAACTATCGCGATACTAATGTCGCGATACTGCCATCACGGTGTAATAATATCTAATAAAGTAGTCTTATATTGTCATTATTAAAACATGATTAGTTCGCAGTGCTCAGACTCTTTGATCACACTATATAAAATTGTATATCAAATTCGGAAATTGTTTTAACACACATCAGTTGATAGAAAAAGCTAGCACAGTAAATAAAAATAATAAAAAACATAAAATAATATTTCAACAAATAATTTTTGGAATAATCTTCAGGCAGTCTAACGTAAAATACTCTTGCTTAAAAGCAAATTTAATATCCACACCAAAATAGTTATATTAACATCGTAGTTGAATGAAAATATTTACTTAGTTTATTTTCATTGGAATGTAACATCACTAACAAATTTGATTTTAGTAACTTGAAGAATATAGGAAATTTTATTAAGGAGTTGTGCCTGCGACCTTTGTAGTTTTCATTTTAGCGATGGTTATTTTATATTACGAAAATTCCACTTCTTTTCGACGTTATTAAAATTTAACGCGACGATTCTAACCATACCGTTAAAATGTATAGAAAGATATTTGACTGCATTCTGAAAGAAACATTTCAGTTTTACATAGCGTGCCTTATACGCGAAATTTTACATCCTACGATTTGATAATATTGAAAAAACTGGAATGGAAAAATTCGCGAGAAATTCAATATCGTCGATGTCACAAGGCATCTCTAAGCACATGGGGCCGAATTATCTTGCGAGTACGTCAAGCGAGGATGCACCATGTAACAAATGCTTTGATAAAACTCGTCCCGCTCTGTCAGTCAACCGCAAGCAGAATGACTTGATGAAAATGCAATTTTCCTGCCCTCTGGCTCTAGGATAATAAATAAATTTAGGGCTCGTTAAAAAAATAACTTAATTCTGTAGGAAATAAAACGGGGAGTGCTCATTCGGCTACAATTTCCGCTTTTAATATCAGCACCAAATTGCGTTTATTGGCTGCGCCACGGACTTAAATTGTGTTACCGGCTAGGAGAACCACACATTAGATGCCTCCGTGACAATAAGCCGAGCAATTCTGCTACTTAATCGTTATAATTTGCTTATGACAAGCGCCCATTGAATACTAATGCAGTTAAGCCTTCTATACAAACTACAAGTGACTATCATCCAAAAGCGTTAACGTTAAGATCAATTCAAATGCCGCAGGAAGTGCACAAATCCCTTCAATACTCTATTTCTAGCACGTACAGAAATTCCAAATACTTGATCACTTAACTCCTCCATCTGCAATATAAAACAAAACAGCCCATAACTTCTGATAACGCAGTGTTTTACTTTTACTGTTTCTACTTATTTATTACATCTCTTTGCCATTGAGGCAATATACTGCTGCTAATGGAAAAATTGCTATCACTGAGAATACAACAGGGTAATGGGGTTCACGTGGTTAAATAACTTATAACGCAATCATGTATAAAGGAAATAAAAGCTGCTTTGGTTTCAATAAACTGTTTTTATTGTTCAGTTTTATCTCTACGCTTTATTACTGTACATATACCAACACCATTTTGAAACTGCAGTAGAGGACGAATTTGCAAGCATACCCAATAACCTATTCGTTACGGACCTGTGCTTATTTAAACAACCGCAGAAAATAGATATGGATTAAGAAAAGAAAAGTGATGAAACATCCACCTAATCGCGTTAAATATATGTTTTGGAAATTCTGCTTAGAAACATACATAAAATAGCAAATAACCGTACGGTAACGATGACGAGTAGCCTTTTACAATTCTTCTGTAATACGCATAAATCGTAGGCATTAGTACATTTTAACAATTTTTTTAATCTAACAACTAATTTTGTCTAAATTACACTAGCAACTAGTCCCATTTTGACGTCCCTTCCAACTTGAATAGAAGTTGGAAGATAAACGCTCTTCTAGTATCTCTGTAAGTTCTGATTAAAAAACAACCTTGAGATGTAATAAAAATATAATATAGTGAACTAACTCTTTAAAGGCGTAACCTCATACATATTGGATTTAACTGTATGAAGTAGAGGATTACGCTTTGATAATGCTACCTGAAGCGGTTAACGAAACGTCAGCATCCATTAATTCCACCACAACGCGGTCTAAGACCGTAAAATGTTTGCATACATATCTGTTATCAGTTTACAAATATCTTTTCTCAGCTCTATTATCGATTTCTAGTAATCTCTATATTACCAGTATATGAATTTAGTGTAGAAAACGATAGATATCATATTTGTATTAGATATGTGTTCAAAAATAAACATTGAATATGTTCAATAATTTTCTAAATACTTTCATACAATACCAATCTTGTTCTCTAGATATTGGACAATATTAAAATTGCAATGTTAATAAATATCGATCTTGATTGTAATATAAATTGATACAATCGATGTTTTTTTACCATCTATTACTCCATAGTATATAAGAATTATCAAGAGTCAGGAGTAATCGTGTGCGACTCTCTTAATTCTCAACGAGTCTCGTAATTTCTAGCTTCTAAAGTCAGTTTACCGTGTCCACGTTATTCCTCATACTGTGTTAAAATTCCTCCCCGGCGTTGTTGACCAAAAACACTATGCCTTCGAAAAAAAAATTCTTTTGATAACTCTGCAAAATACGACTCCACAGAGTTTTTCAAGTCCTCATTCGACAAAAAGCGACGCCCTCTCAAGTGTTTTTTGAGTTTTGGAAAGAGATAAAACCCACGGGGGCGAGGTCGGAACTGTACGGTGGATGTTGTAATTCCTCAAAGGCGCATTCATCAATTTCTTCTTTAACGATTCGTGCTTTATGCATCTTGCAGTTGTCGGGCAAAAGCACAGTTTTCTGGGCAAAATTGTGAGGTCTTTTCTCGCGTATAGCTGCTTTAAAATTGATTATTGTTTCTTTGTAGACATTCCTCGTTGTTGCAGACCCATTCGGCATCTACTCAACCCATAAAATCCCTTCAGCAACCCAGAAAACTGTGGCCATCACTTTTCTCGCTGAGAATTGCGTTTTCACCTTCTTGGGCGGTGGAGAGCCCCGATGAAGCCATTGCATGGACTCTTGTTTCGTCGGTGATGTGCCCAGGTCTCATGCCCAGTTAAAATTTGAAAGAAGTCCTCATCTTGGGATAAAGCTCGCAAATTTGTCGCCTACACAATTTTTGTTCAGGAGTGACAACTTGCTCATTACCAAATCTTCAAGAAGGATTTTAAAAACAGATGTTTCTGATATACCTGTTTCTCTCGCAATAACTGAAACTGTCACTCGGCAATCAATCAACACCAAATCTTCAACTTTCTTTATGGCCTCCTACGTTCGTGCTTCAAGAGGTCTTCCG
>JABXWE010004999.1:0-12993 GCA_014611495.1 Limonius californicus
TATATATATATATTATTATACTATATTATGCGGACGACCAAGTGGTCATAGCGGAAGATAAAAACGATTTAAGCTACATGATTAGGAAAATAAATGAGGAGTATGAAAGATCCGATCTAACTATGCATATGACTAAATCTTGTGGTGGGAAGCCAGAAGAAGAACAACGTAACCCTAGAAAATTGTTTTATAAGAGAGGTAGAAAAATGCAAATATGTATGAGTGATCTTAAATAAAGATAGAAACAGCAAAGACGAAGTAAAGGAAAGAATTACTAAAGGCAGAAAAGCGATAAGAGCTCTGAATTCGATTTTATGGAAGAACATCAGAAAAAATACAAAAAAAACAAATCTACAGAAGCATGGTCCAACGTGTAATAACATACGGTGCAGAAGTGTGGGATTTAAGCACAAACCTAGAAAAAGTATAGACTGAGCATACCACTGGCTGTATTTGTTCCAAGAAGTCGGCCATGATTCGAGTCTCAGATATCATCACGTGACTCTTATTTACTCTCTGTCAAGGCTCACCATCCTTGTTTATGACTCAGCCGCGTGGCCTATGTTTACACGCTTGTTTTGTTTGTAAGCTAACCTAACTTTTTGGTGGATACGGTTTTTGTCACAAAAAGTGTTATTGATTATTTTGTGGTACTGTTATAATGGTTAATTGTGTGATCTGTTGCTGCAAGAAAGGTAGTGATACTACAAAAAACAAAAGTTTTCACAGGTGAGTACACATTTACGGAAAATTATTACAAGTTTTGTTTTTGTATACAGACTACCTGAAGCCAAAAAATATGCTTTTCATTTTACAGAATTCCTATAGATCAGTCATTGCGTAAAGAGTGGATTAAGATTATACACATTACTAAGAAAAATTGGATTCCTAATCCAAATAATCATGACTGAGTTTGTTCTGACCATTTTAAATACTCAGATTTCGATTTAACCGGCCAGACGATAAGATTAAAAAAAAACTGCAGTTTCACAACTCCAGATTAATAGTAGTAAAGAACCAGTAGTCTAGCCTATATTGTATTATAATTAATTAGTTTTTAGTTGACATTAGCTATTGTGAAAGAGTTCCACAATTTTAGCAAGTAAATTATGTGTGAGAATATTACTACATTAAAAATGTTACTGTATAAACTATATAATAATAAACACATTAAAGTGTAGAATGTTATAAGCGAGTATTTAAAAATCAAAATTGACATATAACCTGGGTGCAACAGATGTATCATGCATTAACTACTATTCACCCAAGAGTTCCTGATTATTTAACATTTATCGGGCACCTCCAATTTCTTTTTAATCGTTTTTAGCGACTCCAGTTTTTTTTCGAGTTCTTTTAAAGCAATTTGTAGTTCAGCAGTCTGTTCTAATTCTTGATCATATTCATACTTCACGTTTGTAAGCATTTTACCATGTTGCTTGACCTTTCTCTAAAAGTTTATAAATAGTAAATAAAACAACAAAGTAAAGTTGCATAAAAACAATGCTTACTCGTTGCATTCGTGGGCTTGTTAAATGCTGTACTAAAATAAAATTACGCAAGCTTATACAAGAATCAAGGTTTGCGCTGCTACAAATTAATACAAAATTAATTTTAACCTCAAAAGTCAGAATCATAACACAATAACTTGCATTGCCAACTTATAACACATGGCAAACTTAAAGAAACTAATTCCACTAAAAATCAACTAAATGAGACTCGTAGCATGGCGACGTTTTGTGAAGAGGTTTTAAGAGTGGGGAGTACAGGCGTCATCAGTCTATACTTTTTCTAGGTTTGTGGATTTAAGCAAGGCAAATAAGAATAAATTGATGGCCACAGAAACGGATTATCTTAGAAAAAGTTGTAGAAGACGACGATTAGAAAGAGTCAGAAATGAAGAGATACAGAATTGTATGGAAATAGGCCGAAATATCACAGAAGAAATCGAAAAACGTCAATTAACTTGGTTCGGGCATATAAAAAGGATGGACGAAGCCAGATGCCCGAGAAAAATATTAGAGTGGGTATCTCCGGAAAGAAGAATAAGGGGAAGGCCTAGGAGGAGTTGGAGAGATGAGATAGTCGAAGCAAAGAGATCTAGAGATATAAATAAAGAGGATTGCTGTAATAGAAGAACCTGGAAACTGGAGACGAAGAAACGGCAACAGCTGTAAACAAATCCGTATAAAGAAAAATAGCTCAGAAATAAAAATATGAATTGGAGTGGGTTTAAATTAAACTGCGAAATTGCTATGTCACGCCACTGGCTGCACAACCATTGTTGGTGTCCCTAAGTAGCTGCACAACGGCGTGCGCATGCCACATCCACTCTCTATAACATCCTTGATGTAAACTAATGTAATTGACACAGTACAATCACAATAATGTAAAGACTCATTAGTGCAAACGGCCTAGTAAAGTGAATCCTGGAAGGAACAGGAAGAATTTTATTATTCTCGTTAATGTGAACTACACATAGCCGCCGCCGAATATAAAGCAAACCTTGTATTCACCATTCTCTGACTAGAATCCCCTCACTACACCAGATGTTAACAAAATTAACACTAACCCCAATTTTTTTAAATTGGGCGGTATAAAGTATATTTTGTACTATTGATACAATGTATTTTGAATAAAATAAGAAACTTGAACTCGTTTTTGGCGAAACTAGTTCTGAAAATAGTTTTTCCCACCCAGAATTTTATGTAATTCTTTTATTAAAATAACTACAGCTTGATGTAGTTGACAGCATCTATATGATGCGGTCGCCTAGACATAGCAAGTTTAATTAAGTCTTGAAAAAATAATTGAATACATACATGGTGGTTATTTAAACATTAATTATTCTTTCGATTCTGGTTCTTGGTTCGTACCCTCAGTAATATAAAACTTTGCGATAATTCAAACAATTTAAATTTCATTTTGTTCGCGTCATAGTGAGTTTGCCGTTTTTACCATAACGCAACTTAGAATGCGAAATTATGTATAATCATAGAGCAATAAAGATATATCTTTATCGCTCTATGATATAATTACAAAGATGTGTAGAAATTAAATTGATTAATGTTAACATTATCTTGTAATTTTAAACTTTTTTTGTAGTTTTGTAACATGTGAAGACATATTATATTCCAAATAATATATTTGCCGTTTCATTTTGTGAATATTAAAAGCAAAATATTATATTTGAAGGGAGGTACTTTAACATAGTACATGCGATATAATATTCAATGGAATTCGTGCTTGGAAATACAACTACAATAAACACAATGCGATTTAATTTATTGCGGTTCAACAGATCTGTTTATCCGCATGACCTCGTATTGATTAAGTTAATTAAGCATTTGATTGAATATTGGTAAAAACATCCTTGAAACTTATGAGTTGCCGTTTTCAACGTTGTCATCTATACTACAACAAGCAAAAAATCCCATTACTATACAGTATATTTCATAGTTAGCGTAAAAAATTTCTATTTGGTTGGTGAAGTCATTTTGAGTAAAAAAGGTCTATTCTAATTAATATAATTATATGAAATGAAGGTTTTAATGGCTTATTAATTCACAACCTTAATATCAGGTGGCCTTCAAAAAAGCATTTTCAACGATCAGTTGGTTAAAATCGAACTTTTACACAATCGTTTAAATGCAGAACAGTACGCATGTTTTTTTTTTAGAGAGGAAGCTTTCTGAGGTATTCGAAGATGCTCCACTTAATATTGGACAAGGCATAATGGTGCTCTGATCAATTATGGAACACAAGTGAGCGCATGATTAAACCTTTATTATCCTGATACATGGATTGGATGTGGAGGGACCGTCATACGGCCTGCAAGATCTTCAGTTTTTAATCCTCTGGATTTTTATCTCTGGGGGCATCTGAAGCAGTTGGTGTACAGTGTTGAAATACATGTTTGTGAACAATTGGATCAATCAATGCGTCGAATGAAATTCGGGACAATGATGGTCGAGTATGATTCGTTGGTGTCTGACCTGTTTAAGCTTAAAGAGCAGATTTTCAGCATTTATTACAAAATAAATGCTTCTGTTTTGTTTTTTACGCATTTTGTTTTTTATTGTTAGAGGCCACTCAATATTAAGGTTTTAAATTCATCATGCCATTAAAATATTGATCCTCTGTAGTTGCGTAATTACTTAAAATAGTACTAATGTTCATTAGACATTTTTTACGCAAAATGATCTTAGTATGAACATTACAATTTTATTGTAAAATTATGTAAGGTGTAACATTCTCAATACTTTCAGATTGTGGACTCTACCTTTAGCTATAATTTATGCGTTTTATGCGATTGCAATTGACACATCTACTTGAAGAATGGTTTATGGGAGAATTGAAAGGAACTAAATTTTAAATACATTACATTTTGTGAAGAAAGTGGAGTTTTCAAAATATTTCTTTACAACGAATGTATTTTCTTTACTTACTGTTTTCAAGCACGGCGAAATATCCGTCATTAGCCCCGAAAAGTGCTTAGAGTAGGAAATTTAATTAATCTGTTAAATTCATTTCACAATGCCGCATTAGATGCGGCCATTTAATTCAGTTCCATGAATTAAATTACTGTAGAACCCTTTTCAGCTCTGCTAACTGACGAATTTTAGCGAATGTTCATTCTACGTTGCTGCGTGGCTAGAAGTCAAAATTTCAGTATGAAATTAAAAAGAAGTAAAACGTTACAGTTGAAATGTTATGCAATTTTGAAGAAGAATACAGAAATACATACAATTTTAACTAAAAAAAAGAAACAGTCATGCACTGATTGATTGCAGCAATACTTAATCAATTATTTGAAAACTTCTTAGGTTTTATTTTTATTTATTTGCTTGCCTATTTATTAATTACAACTGCCTACATCTATAGGATAGTACGATATAAACAAAGCCGTTGTTTACATTTATATACGTGGTGTACCTAAAACGGCGAAATAAGAGGCTATTATTCTTAAAATGCCGAATAAAATATTCTTAATATAGTTGTGGTTGTAATTTGTTAGTTTTACAGTTATTCTTAGTCAAGAATTGTCATTTGATTTACTTACCCTTTGGGAAAAACGGCAATAGTTTATTGTTTATGAATCAAGTATTGCATCTTAGTAAGTTTCAAAATTCTTTTTACTCCCTGTTACTTATATCGAAGACATTGTTGATGATAAAATTCCTATTGTTAATATTTTTTTAATATCTTGAAACACTGCGTTGTGGGTAGGTACTTAGCAGAGAACTTCATAAAGACTTACTATAGTTTGTACATTGGTAGTAGTCAGAGCTAAAAACTGTGGACTATTGTATATCACCAAGTTAAATAAACTTTAATACGAATATACTCGGTTTCTGTTGGAAAACCGCGTAATGCTTTTTTGTTTTATTTTAGATACACTCTGTATACAATTACGGATTCTGCCTTGTTGACTATCACAATAACGTACATTATATACATTAAATAAAAATATATTTTTTAGTCTAATGGAAGTATTCACGAGTATTTTCCCATTTGTGATACGAGGTCAGCTTTTTAAGTTTTTACAAACGATCACAAGTTGGCGCTATTGAGATGTGTCATTACTATTTTCGTAAAATTTGACATTTGTTATTGTGAAAACAGTGGCAGCTTAGAAATTGACCGAGTGTTTATTTACAATGAGCGTCCAAAAAAACCCAATTTTGTGTAAATGGAAATTTCCCGTGAAGGTTTTCGTTGGATGATTTTTACGATTTTAATAAAGGCCTAACTCAACAACAATGCATAGAATCGCTTCGTTCAACTTTTGGTAATCAAGCACCATCAGAAAAGACTGTTTACAATTGTTTTGCAGAATTTCGTCGTGGTCGTGGATCCGTCAATAATGAATTTCGTGAAGGTCGGCCAAAATCGGTTGTTATTCCAAAAAACATGCTGTGAGCAACATGATTGAAGCAGATCGGCATGTAAGTTACAGTGAGATAGACGCTTCCTTACGTCTATCGAAGACTGCAGTACATTCCATTTTGCATGAACATTTAGCTGTGAAAAAGATCTGTAACCAATGGATTCCGCATAATTTGACCGAAGCTCAAAAAAAGCTCGTGTTAATTGGTGTAAGGAAATACTCAAAACAATCGACCGAGGAATTGCAAAATCCGTATACAACATCGTAACTGGTGGCGAAACTTGGATCTATTCGTATGAACTGGAAACTAAGTAACAATCCACTGTTTGGGTGTTTCAAGATGAACCGAATCCCACAAAAGTTGTTCGTTCACGAAGCACTTGCAAGAAAATGATCGCTTATTTCTTCGGTTGTGTTGGATATGTCGCCATTCCTTTAGAGGATCAAAGAACAGTTAACGCTGACTGGTATACGGCAATTTGTTTGCCCGAAATCATCTACGAAATCAGGAAACACAGCCGAAAACGTCACCTCATTCTTCATCATAACAATGCTCTCACACAGCACGTCAAACAATTGATTATTTGAAGGAGAAAACATCGAATTAATGTCTCATTGCCCGCATTCACCTGATCTATCGCCTAACGACTTCTTTGTGTTCCCGAATATCAAACAAAAAATGCGTGGGCAGCGATTTTCATCACCTCAAGAAGCTGTTGAAGCCTTCAAAAACCATGTTTTCGAGATACCAACTTCAGAGTGGAAAAAATGATTCGAGAATTGGTTTGAACGCATGTTCAAGTGTATAAATCTTAAAGGTAAATATTTTGAAAACCAATAAAACAGTTTGTTCCAAAAAAATTTTTGTTTCCTACTTTTCGTAAAAACTTGAAATGCTGCCCTCGTACATCAAACACTCAATTATTTACTTTTTTACAAAATTATTTACATAATTTCATCAATTTTAAATATAAATTTGAAAAATAGCAGCAGAACGACGACACATAAGCTGGAACAAGTTATAATAAAATTATTGTGTACTTCTGTTAAGTAAAATCAAAACAAATTCAGAAAAAGCTGTGCAGATGTGAGGTTATGTATGTGCTTCTACAAACAAATTTATAATTGTACTAAGCCATTTCTAATTGAGAGCATTGCTGGCGTAGTTTCAAATTTCCTAAGATCGTTAACTAATATGTTACAAGTATTTCTAACTGTCCCTTTTTTTCTGTGAAAAAATGTGTAATAGGCGAATATGGACAAATATTTTGCTTTACAGTAAATTAAGCTAATTGTTGGAAATACATTAGAGTAAACGATACAGTACGTATAAATACTACTCTGAATATTGTATTACAGTAAACAAACTTGTAAAATTAGTTATTGTTTTGTTGGATGTTATTTGTTAGTAATAGTTGTCGCATGATATGGTGAGTATATTTTCATTTTCCCGTTTCTACAGAGCCTAATCATGCGCAAATATTACAAAAAAAGACATTATTTTGAAGGATGATGTTTCGTATGTATTCTGATTTAATCTTAAGTCAATATTGCTCGAACACTTGTATAAAAAATTAATAAATAAACAGTAGCTTTAGATATTTAATCTAAATCAGTATCAACAATATTTTTCATTCAAGTAGTTTTAGGAATATTTAAGTTTTAAATATCGTTGCGGTTTCAATAAGAAAAGGTAGTTCTTGAAATTAATGAGCTAGAATTTATGTCATTAGAGACTACTAAATATTAGATTAGGAGTTAGGACTGCATCGTTTAAATATGTTTGTTAATTATTTTCTACATTACAAATTTGTTTCGGTAATTCCATAATTTATTCTTATTATTAAAGTAATAAATATATTTATTAGAATACAATCAATTTTAATATTTGATTTTAATAGTCAGTTATTGTACTAATAAATTTTAGATTAAGCATAACTGCGTAAAATTACAGTATTTACATGAGAATTTGACAAATTATAGTAAATTATAAAAATACGCTGTTTATTGTTAGTTAAAAAAATTAGCTAGTGGGTTGCAATAGTGGAAGTATACATTTTTAACTTTACTTACACAATGGCAAGTTGTCATTTTTAATAGTTACATTTATATAATCTTAAAATTGTCTCACTGACAGTCTAATATGGAAATATTTTAAATATTCCCGCCGAATGAGGAGCGTAGTCAATATGCATTGTGAGGCTGCTTTAGTAGTTGATGAGCTAACCACAAGTCATATTACCGTTGTTCTGTCATTGTATTCAGTTCAGGGGCGTCGATAGCACTCAAGCAACTCAGGCACCGCATAAGGATGGCACTTCGTAGGGGTGGGAGATTATAATTTATCACTAGTTAGTATAATCGTCGGCGAATGAGAGTGTATGATCGAGGAATACAATTAAGGGCGTCCTTCCGAGAAAATTTGACTACTTGATACTATTCTGCATAAAAACATTTCTTCCGCTTTGAGAATATGCTGCACTAAATTATACTACGAAAGAATGCAAAATTAATAACAACTGTACGATTGGATTTGATTGATTGTTTTTGTAATTAAATCTGAACATTTTTACAAAATAATATAATCTCACAAATATACAACAATTTAGAAACGTCATTTAAAAGGTTTGAAAGAATCACCTTGCTAACAATTCAGATAATTTTGAAATGTGAAACTATGAACTTGACAAAGAAAGTTATTTACACAGATCGACCAATTTAGCTGGTACGTTTACGCTCCTTTCCGGAGCTTCCAGACGTGTTGCCGTGAATGGCAGTGATATTTGTTGGCAATTGCGCAGAAAACTATTTTTCTTAATTAAAATTAATGAAAACTACTTAAGAGCATGTTTGTTAATAACTGTATGCATTACGAATTATGACAATTGAAAAGGAAAAAATTGAAACGGTTGTGAGATTGTTCCTTTTTTAAATTACGAAAAACGTACATGATCATTTTTTGTTCGTCAGTAAATTTTGAAGACGACACCTAGAAGCGGCGGCATTAAAAAAATTGCCTGGGAGGGGGGGGGGCGTTGCACATACCCTCCCGACTGCCCTGATTTAGTTGTATAATAAAGCGCTAAATGAATACTACGATTAAAAATCTTGCGAATTGTTCGTTTTGTACATGCAAAATAAAAAATGCTGTCATAATTTACCGTCAAATGTATGAGGTTTATGGTCCAGGCATCATGAGTGAAGGAAAGAGCAACCACTGATGTAGGAATTCTAGAGATGACCGAAAATATGTGCGCGATGAGTAACGAAATAGGAGATCGTTTGTCAACTACATTTTTCTGGAAAAAGTGAACAGAAATTCCTGAAGATCTTTGTTTGAGGTGGGAGCCAAAGTTGTTGAAGTATGTTCATACAAACCAGCAAATGGTCTCCGCACTGGCTTTCCTGCTACGAAATTGATGGCAATGAGTACCTGAATCACATTGTGACTGGCGACGAGACTTGAATTTCCTACACAGTTTTTGAAACCAAGCAACATACAGTGCAGTTCCTCCAAAAGCCAAAAAGTTCAAGCTAATATTTGAGATCCGATAGATGACTACATCAACACGATTGTACAAAATTGAATTTCGTCACAGATGGCAACCTTCTATGACGAAGGTATACAAAAACTGGTTAGTGTTTGGTGCTATTTTGCGTTTCGAATGCTAACTGTACAGAGCTATAGTTTAGGAGGGTATCTAAGATTTAAATATCCAGGTTTTTGTTTCAACTATTGGCCCTTTATTTCCCAAAAAAAAGCCAAGTAGCGTCGATTTTCATAATTTTTATCTAAATCAGAATGGCAGACGCGAACAACTTGAAAATTTTATTAATTTTGTTTAAAGATCAATAGGATATACCATTTTGTATTGTATTATCTTAAATATCCATGCAACCAGTGTCGGTTTTTGAATAAGTGGGCATGGGGCGTCTGCTCCCTGGTTAAAATATTAAAACTAATCTTTTCTGTTCTGTATTTAAATAATAATTAAAATGAACTAACTGTGCAAAAGTTTGTTTTCTATAGCTAATGTTTTAAGGTTTAAATTGTCATCCGTTCCGCGATTTTCTCCGCAAAGTTCACGATGGTCTTGCGCGATTAAGTTGATAGGCGTGAAGGTAACATCTATTCGGCCCCCACGATTCGCTATATTCAGCAAACATCGCCTGACCGTACGTATATTGTGATTGTTGATTATAACGTCCATTTAGTGGGCCGAACAGATTCACCCGCACTCGAAGTTTTCAATTCCAAAGTCCAGTTTTGTGACTAGTAAACAATGAACAGTGTTAATAACCTTTCAAAGATTGACTTTTTAAGACTTTCTATTGAAGAAAAATCTCAAATTAAAACATTAGGCAGGCCCACGCCGAATTTAAATTTAACACAAAAAATGGAGAGGAAAGCACAGGACAGGTGTTACACCTATCGTTTTTCTGCGGCAACTTACAGGAAAAAAAACTGGTTATGTGGGTGTGGTGTATTAAATTTATTATTTTATTTTCCTTGCCTTTTATTTTATAAAGATGGAACGGGAATGGATAAAAATTGGATGAGGACGGGAATAAAGGATTTGCATCACCTCTGGGAAAAAATTGCAAAGCACGAAATATCGAAAGATCATTTAAATGCATTCACCAGCTATACTGTTTTTGGAAAACCAAACATTACAGCACGATTAAGTTGGGCCTATAGGAAAAATATCGCTAAACATACCAAAAAGTTTAGAAAAAACAGGCACGTATTAAAACGAATTATTAGCTGTATAAGATTTTGTAGCGCCTTTGAGACAGCATTAAGAAGTTACGATGAAAGTGAGGATTCACTAAATCGGGGCATATTTAGGGAATTGGTGGATTCTGCATTAAAAAAACATTTGTAAAGTGCTACAGTTTTTGCTGGAACATCAAAGACAATACAAAATGAAATTTTAGATTGCATGCTGGCAGTGTGTAGAGAAGAAATTTCTGACCAAATAGGGAAATTTGACTTGTTAGCCATGCAGTGCGACGAAACAGCAGACGTGTCAAATTAGTGCCAAATGGTCTTAATATTTATGTAGATATGTTTGTACAGGTAGAGTGTATGAACGTTTTTGGGGATTTTTCAAATCAAGGATAAAACTGCAGAAGGGCTAAGAAATTCTATCTTGTAAGAAATCGATACCCCTAGAAATCTCCAATAAATATTTTTTTGTGTATTTTACGGATCAAGACTATTTTATATCAATGACAAGCCTTAACACTCACATGAGTGTAGCGTCAGCAAAACAGTTTATTGAGATGATAATTACCGCATAATTACGAATACGTTCTTAAATTTTCTTAGATACGGTTTGCTGTTATTGTTTACATTTTTACTATAATTTAACGTTGGTGTAGGTCACTCAATATCTAAGACTTCCTTTCTATCTCCTTTAAATCAGCATAAATGCCATCACATACAGGAAACACTTAACGACAAGGACAACACAGAACAGATACTATTTATTTTCTACCAAGCACTTCTGCTCATCAAATATATTAGCAATAATCTTTACTGTTCCATTCCGGGTGATGTGGATTCCTACAGCTTTAAAACAGTTTCGACGCTAATGGCGACGTTTACTTATTCTGTTAACTTTTTTATCTTATGTGATTTGCATATTTTTATACTGTTGGTAGATATGAACATAAAGTAGAATACAATTTCTATGATGCAGCACCATCAAGTGAAATGCTGAATTACTCGCTTCGGTATACGAACCACCCACTGGCAAAAATAGAACTAACACTGAATACTATTTACTTAACTCGTTCATAAGAACATCACTCATATAAGTAACAAAACCGTATTTCCAGGAACCAAGAATACATTCCAAATAGAAGTACTGCATACAAATGTTTCATCATTATTCAAGGTAGACAGTAGAACATGTATTCTTCCTTAAGGTCGCTATTTACATAATTCCTCCTCGATACCAACTAGTGAACGTAAACTGACCAAAACGCAGCATGTTTTAAATCAAACTGATTAGGATAAAATTGAAGATAAGTGCGTCCAAGACAGATGCTGTTTATTACAAAGAGGGACTGCGTACATGCTCTCATAAAGTTATAAAAAGCGTACGCTGTGGAGAGATATACAACAGGTTAATTTTCTGAAAACTATCATGTTAGCCAAGTTAAGGAAGGCTCATTTTGTTGTCAGAATCAAATTACACGTTTATAATGCGGGTATATTTCATACGGATGTGACCGTAAAATTACTATATTACATGAAGTATGGAAGTTTTTTTTTTTTTTAATTTGATTAGTCTTTATTTACAATCTGCCAATCAATACAGGCATTCAGTAACTTTTATGACATTGCTAATGTCTTGTGGGTAATTGCCTAATTAGCAATTTCCCTTTATAACCTAAAATAGTTAGGCTTTTGATTACTATATACCTATTAAACATAACTGTAACTATAACTAAAGCTAACAATAATTAAAAGGCTTGATTAAACATTTAATGATTGAAATATTTAGGCAAATCTATTTGGTAAATCCAAGGGTTTGAACCTTTTGAGTCGTCGCACTACACGAACATTTAGTAGGTCACTGGCTAAATTATTTGGATGTACACTGAGCCGCGCACGATAATTACCACTCAACTTCATGACCATTTCGCTAACCGAACTTATTCCAAGATCGCGACTTATAATATCGTTTGGAACATACCAAGGGGCATTCACTATTTGACGTAGCACTTTAGATTGAAATCTTCGGATTATATTTATGGAAGAATTTGCTGCTGTAGCCCATAACTGCAAGCCGTAAGTCCAGATTGGTCGTAAGATTGCTTTGTAAAGCAGTAATTTGTTGGCTGTTGATAGCTGTGAATTTCTGCCTAGCAACCAATACATTTTCCTGTATTTAAGTCCTAATTGCTTACGTTTGGCCCAAATATGCTGTTTCCAAGTGAGACGTCTGTCCAAGTGCATCCCTAAATACTTAACTGAGTCTTGTTGAGGAAGTTGTTGACCATTGAGGAGAACTGGCGGGCAAGTTTCTCTTCTCAGCGTAAATGTTACATGTGCTGATTTGGTTTCATTGACTTTAACTCGCCATTTTCTTGAC
>JABXWE010005004.1:0-67592 GCA_014611495.1 Limonius californicus
GTGTAAACGGAACATACATGTAAGACTGAAAAGAAAGTTACCTCAAGATTTAATATCTTCAGATGAACATAGTGATTAAATATTGAATTAATCATTACCGAAAACAGGACGCTACAAATAGTCTTGACATGTTATTTATTGTTATTTCTATCTGTCAAATATGTTATGTATAACAATTTACTGTTGAGCTGACAATAACTTGTAAAAAAAAAGAAGTGAATAATCTGGACATACATCCTGACTCACATTTAAAACTTACAAAAAAGAAAAGAAAGAATGGAACTGAAAACCGTAGACATGTACTGACTAATAGGAAGAAGGTCTGCCCAATCAATTAATAATCAGAATCTGCCGAACAAAACAGTAATCAGACCTATATGGATGTATGGCATCGATCTGTGAGACTGTGCAATCAAATCAAACATAGCAATATTACAAGGATTGCAGTTGACAGTTCTGAGAAATATAGTACTCCATGGTATTGGCCCAATTAAACTCTGCACAAAGACTTAAAAATTCCATTGTGAAGGATATCGTCAAAGAAAGAGCTGCAAATCGTCATTATCAAGACTTGTTACACGCACAAATGACCTGACTATTCAAATTGTAAACAAGGAAGTCATTAGAAGACCGAATCGGATATAATATTAATATTGTCAATGTTATAAATATGATTTGAGTAGAGACAGCATTACTGAATGCTCTCCTCAACATGCCACTAGGTATTTACAAGACTAGCTTATAGAATAATTTATATTCTGATTGCTAAATAAATTTTTAAAAAAACTTTTTTCCAAATAAAATAAATAAGAAATTGAGTGCACTTTTGTAAACATTTAAAATACAAAAAGTTGCTTTAAGAATTCCTAACAGACTGCTCTACTCGAACTTCAATTGAAATTGTTATAATTTGAAACTCTTATTGTTGTTTTTAATTTTTTACATTAAAAATTTTAAATGTTGCTTTAAATACATGTAAGTGTCATAATATATTGTTCAATTTGCTTTTTAAGGGTTTTTACAGTATAATTTTTATTTAATTCGCAGTAAACCATTTGTCTATTCGGACCAAGAGCAATTTTGGGCGAAACACCCAACTTAGGTAATGTATATTCAGATTTTAGCTTAGTCTTTCGTTTGTTTTTAAATTGTTGTTCTAAAATTGTTGGCCAAGTCGGTACCTATTTTAAATGAAATGTTCTGTGTATGTACAAAATGTTTTCTGTATATTTATTTCAATTAATGCAACAACAAAAACAAGGAACACACAGTATAAGTTTACATTTTTTAACCGCCGTCCTGACACTGATTTAAAAAGCTCTCTTGTAGGTACCTGCAATAAACATTCATAAACTGATGGATTTTTAGATTTTCGTTTTGTACAACACAAGGCGGCAAAAGTAGTAAACGCGAAGGCCTACGTACGGAGATGCCCATTACCCCCTTAATTTTTTTTACAGATATTAAAATATATTAAAGCAATGAAAACTATTGTAATTTTATTTGAGACAATACCAAAATTAGTATTAATATCTTAAAAATATATTTATGGAATCCTGCTTTATTTCAGCATATATAAATGAAGCCACAATTTAATGTACTATAACATCGGCTGTAGTAGTACGTTCAATGGAAATCATTAGTGATATACAAATTGTTGTGGAATACCGAAGGTGATTTGGATCGTATCGGAAACGCACAATTCCATCATGAATAGATATTGTGTCTCGCATTTCACCTGTCCGGCTTCATTTAACTTCACCGACCGCTTAACGATCATGCAAAACGATCATTTTCAAAATACGAAGAGTATTAATATTCCTGTCGGATGATACCCGAATTAATACTCACGTAATAACACACACACATCTTGCTATTAGAATTTCTAATAATTTTTTGCCCGATAGTTTGCGTATAAGTGCACATGCAACATGTCTTCCAGCTGCCCCTTAAAAAAATCGACCGCACATATTTCCACGAAGGAACCTCAATCATGCCTGTAAATTACAAAAGAACGGGCAGAAAAAATTCCGTCATCAATGACATATGGTAAATTTAAAATTTAGGGCGGTTTGCAGGTGCCACTTTTTCCCATAACCCTTCCTTGGCCTACTTCTTTAATGAGCCAGGAAGAAAAGGGGTTTGCACAGATTGCCCAATCTGATCGTATCTTGGGTTCGGTTCATCGTGACCAGGTAAATTTCGAACGGGATTTTGGTTAATTGGTTCTTCAGACGGCTCTTTATTTTTTCAATAGATTTTTTCACTAAAACCCACATTCTATTATACTTCTAATTAAAGTAATATAAAGATAATTATTAGGAGAATCCAAATACTAGCTTTTCGGATTTTTTGACACATCCTGTGTATTTGTTTAAATTATTCAATTAATCCCTTTGCACAGTTAAATTAAAATTGAACGTTTTACATTTTTTAATCATATTTCGCTTGCTACACCCTACGCGGATAATTACGACCTTAATATTGGAATCACTATCTTTTCGGCGTGTGTCCATTGATTTATTGCTCTTTCTAAAATGGGTTACATTACTCTGTATTACAGTAGAAGTCATTAATTCGGTCTTGTCTCTTAAATTACACCTTTGCGCGCTAGAATGGAAGCCTGTAATCAACTATAAATTGCAAACGATTATTTGGGGGATTGTCCATGTTGTTTCTCTACTGTTATTGGTGCCAATGGAAATTAAAATTAATTCGCCATCGGTTAGAGATTAGTTTCTAGATATCACGAACATATCCAGAAGGCTTTAATATACTTTTTTTTTGTTGTAAATTGTGCTTGAGGATAGGAAAGGAATGGTATCAAAGTCCGTACATAAATTACACACACTGTATGTCTTTAAGCATATAATTATTCATTCTGATGCAAAAATACCCGCATAAAATAAATCAGAGAGTCAATTAACATTTTATGTGTGTTCAATCATAAATTTCTGTTAAAACACATACGCATTCCTTATTCATCAAACTGCTTAACAATAAATACTTCACAGGTACATTGTATTTTAGTACCATTAAGATATACAAGTAAGTACAATTGTAATATTAAGGTTCTATTTTACATTGTTAATTTAGTTCAGTGAATACATCATTTTAAAAAAGTTATTTCTCCTAATAAAGTAGTGGGTTTTAATCCTCGTTAAGGGGCTACACATACATTTTTCCCGGTGTCACCTGCAGAAGCCTTTCGAAGTTTCACCGTAACTCGGGTGTCCGGTGCCCGCCGAATTGTCATTGCTAGGGCTGAAGCTGGTCGACGGCATTGGGCTCAAAATTACACCCTTTCATAGCAATGACTCCATTGAATCCTAACCACTACTGCGGCCCGTGCTTATCAGTTTACTTACTTTAATATTATTAAAAATAAATTGAGACGTAAGTTGGGAGGTTTGTAAATATGTGTAACTACAAAATAATGCTGCAAATAGTTAATGTGTTTGAGAAGGATAGCATCTCAACAATGTGTCTTTGACCAGTAGTTTATGTTAATATAGCGCCGTATGATCTTTGAATTTTAAACTTAGTGCAAGGGTATAAAAGAATGAAGCATGTATTACAAACCATATTAAAGCCATATGCGAAATCAATAAAAGTATCTGCCAATCTATTTGTGCTTCCAATTACTTATGAATAAATAAATAAAATTAGCAATGTCAAGTGAAATAAATTAGCAATATTTAATGAAGAACAAGGCAGTTTTCAATTGGACCCATCTATACATAGACGTACTTAGTTTCCTTCTTTAAAATTGGAAAAAATCGCGATGACTTCCAAAATGGCTGAACGTCCACCTGTTACAGAAATATTTCCTTGCAAAATCCGTACGTACGTACAGGAAAGTAGCAAAGTTTGGAATTCTTCTTCACGCCTTGTTTGTTGATAGCAATGTTCCATGAAGTTGTTCTATTGATAAAATGCAGCACTTGGAAAATAAAAACTCCAGTTTAGGAAAGTATTAGTTCTAAATATTATTGTTAGATGTTTTCCTTTTTAAAATCGTTAACGATGTTTAATAGAACTGTCCGTTGAGTTAAAATATTAAAAAGTATTAAACTTTTCTTTCACACATAGATATTTTGACGTATCGTAGTTCGTTGACACAAACAGGAACGTCACTTGAAGCGATGAACAAAACACGTCCAAAAAACAATCGCAAGCTCCTTACGCTTCATTCTGTATAAACCCAATTCCATTCTTGAATTATTTTTTTTTAGGGGAATTTCATTTCTTTGGTCGTGGGTAAGTATAAAATATAACGCCGATTGACACATGACACTTAACAACTAGATTTATTTCAACTGATTACATAATTAGGAAGATTACAAAACTTATAAATTGAGTAGCAGAGCGAACGTCCGTTCACCTTGATATTTACATGGCTCCCATTCAAATAAGCGAATACAGTCTTGAACATTTAGCGCTGATGGCTAAGTAATCGCTTGAAGACATCATTTTGGGCCAGTTGCTGTTCATACAATCAAAAACATTTGAAATAACGCATTTGGAATAAATATGAAACGCACTCCTTACTTTTTACAGCGAATCATAAAATAGGATACAATTACAAATTTTTAACAAAAATTAAGTTACCTAAATTATTTATTAATTTTTGAAAAAATACAAAATCTGAATTTACTATGAATTTGTAACAAGATTATGCATATTTTAATGCCTCACTTGGATATATTTCGATGTGTAATAAGAAAATAACACAACAGTACCCATTGAAAATGAGCACACTCTCTGAAAATTGTTTCCAAGCTTTATTCAGCAATTTATTTCAGAAATTTGCAGCATAAAATAGTTTAAGTGTAAATTCTAGCTTAATTAAACAAATTAGGGATATAATAACAGAACAGTATAGATTATCTCATCTGTATATTTCATCCTTGACAGCCTTATTGTTTCACTGCTGGGCATAGGCCTCTTTTCTGTCACGTGCTCCTCCTCGGCGCTAAGATAGCAACACGGGGGACCTACTGTTCATCGAATCCGAATGACAGAAATTTCAGAGAAGGTTCTTAATATTAAGATCCCACTGTTGCAAGCCGGATTGGGAAATTGTGCATGGTGGGTTTTGCAGACAAGATTTTTATAAATCTGCATAGTAATGCTTAGATTTCGAAGCCAAGCCAGAAACGAAGTTTTACTCAGAAAGCGACCGCTCTACCAACTGAGCTACAACCACACATTTGTATATTACTACTCAATTTTTTTTTTGATAAGAAGAAAAATACTGTAAAGTTAATTAAAATGTATATTTTTCCATATTCTACATACTTTTATCTACTTTTCTACATAATTTCCATTTTTGTTTAAACATTTGTCATGTCGCTCAACAAGTTTTTGAATTCCGACTTCAACGAAATCTGCCGCCTGTGAGGAAGCCCAATCTATGACTGCTTCACTTTGTTTTCACACTGTTTTCACTTCTTTGTCGTCGTCGTTGAACCGTTGACCACCAAGGAACTCCTTTAAGTACCGAAACAAGTGAAAATCACTGGGTGCAAGATCTGGACTGTAAGGTGGATGATCCAGTTGTTCCCATCCTCCAAAAGACTTGATTAGACCTTGTGTTTGCGCAGAAACATGTGGCCTTGCATTGTCATGGAGCAACATCACACCGGAAGACAGTAGGCCACGCCGACTTTTCTCAAGGTCACACAATACGCAACAGAATTGATTCTTGTGCCTCTCGGCATAAAATCCACTAACAAATTCCCTTTCCTCTCCCAAAAGACAGTTGCCATGCTCTTTCGTGCTGAAATTGTCTGTTTGTCTTTCACTCTGTTTGGTGACGATGTGTGTCGCCATTCCATTGACTGTTGCTTGGACTCAGGAATCATGTGCAATCAGTGGCGTCTAAACGCGCTCAAAGCATACTAGGAGTAGACGCGCAAGCGCACTGCGGCGTTCGCACTCTTATTCACAAACAAACAAATTTTAAAAAACCCTCGTACTTTACCCGTTTCGTTATAGAAATAAATTGAATTTGAAGTTCTAAGGAACAAGGGATTTTCGTTTCAAATTCCCGAGTTTCTTCTGAAATCAAAATCACGTACTATCACAATAAATTAGTCGTTTTCAAAAGGAATTCAACAGTGTTGCTATGTGAGCTTCGCAAAAATATCATACGATTTTATTTACCATTCATTATGTACTGCTAAATATGTATTGAATTTAAGCTTGATCTAAATGTAATTCTTCTAGGCTAGAGGTTAGCGCTTTAGACTTCTACGCCGAAGGTCCTGGGTTCAATTCCCAGTACCGGTACATCGGATTTTTAACGACTGTTCTCCTTCGCAAGGCAATGGCAAACCAGCGAGGTATTTTGCCTAGTATATCTTCTCTGGAGTAGAAGTGTTTACACTTCCCGTGGTTCGAAACCCCCGTTAAACTGTAGGTCCTCTACGTCTGTGCTACGTTGAAAAAAACGCGCAACACGGGCATAGGAGAGGAGATCGCTACGTCTCGTAAAAGATAAAGCACTCTAAGAAGAGTACTTAGGGCCACCCTAACTGTTTTGTGTTTGTGAAATTTTGAAAAAATAAACTGTTGCGTAAGTACTAGCAGGCTCGCCCCATTTGCGTGTGCAGGTTGTTCCCAACACAAATGCGCCTAATTAGGAGGGTAAATAGTAGTACATTTTTGTAAAACATTCTTATTCATGAAGTACAATATTATTTCAGAGATTGCTCGCTTAAAAATAAACAGCAAGGCAAGAAAAAATGAATAGTAAAATTGTTTGCTATTAACAATGTCCAAAGAACATCTTACCGATTTATCAATAATATTAACGAAAAATAATATTCTTGATATTCTAGATATAACAGTCTGCTAAGGCGAATCAGCTTGATATCTCGGATATATGAAATATTAAAAAATATTTTTGAACAGTGTAATAGGTAGTGTGTATAGGCACTATTAAAAATATTTTTTTCTACAGCTGTCAAAAAAACGTGACATTTATGTATCGCTATCAAGTTGCAAAGTTTGTCATTTTTGATTAATGAAAAAAATACATTTTTTCACAGTGAAAAAATATTTTTTTTTCACTGTGAACACGAAATTAGATTGTTACCATCGTAACCATATGAACTCAGCGGTAACTTGAAATATCAGAGAATTTTTTTGGAAATAATCGAGAAAATAATTATTACTGTTACTTTCTTATTTTTTTGATGCTGTAGAAAAAAAGTTGTTTGTATTTGGTGCACAATTCGTGTTTTAATGGCGCTTTCGAATGAGTTTTGAGTCTCGACCTAACGGTCTCGACTAAAACTAACATTCTCATGCGCCATTAAAAAAACACTCATTTTGCGCACTTAATACAAAAATAACTATTTGACCATTCTAACAAACTTAAATGAGTTTTAGAAACTACTTATAATTTTTTTACGTGATGATGATGTTTTCGTGTTAATTATTGTTATCTGTAATTATTTTTAAATCGTTTACTCAAATTTTGTCTGCGATATTAACCTAAAATAAAAAACGTCTAGCAGATGTCATATACACGCAAAACAAAGTTGCGCCGATACTATTTTCCCAGATACCTTGACAGCGGCATTTCGCATTTACAAATTAGTTTGTGTCAACTGTCATCGATTGCAATCAATAGGCCGTAGTTATAAATCAATTTTTAAAATAATTTCCGAGCCCAATTTACTGTATACCACTATTATATGTACTAATGACATTCCACAACAAAGAAGCAATTTTTTAAAATTTGTTTACCGTTACCATCAACCTTAAAAGTTTCTTTTTTAAGGAAGCATCCAAATTTTAATAAAACCCTTATTCTAACAGTTTTGACGATAATACCATTATTGTAGCAAATCAAGTTATCATGAAAGCCTTGTAAGTAGCACCATGGAAAATTTAATTTGTGGTAATTTGTCCATCAAAAAAATTCTGAAATATTTTATTAGGACCAAGTTTCCAGTCGGAAAAGGTCGTGGCTTGGGAAACTAATGGTGGTAGTTTTAAATAACGGATTCACGTAAATATTGATCCGCTGTCGATTGTCACTGGGATCACGTAAAACTCCAAAGCCATTGTTTAAGACTTAAATATCATGTACCATTTTGTAATATTCATAGATGTTATTTTGTTAGCAAATTATTGTGTTTATAATAAAACGATTCAAAGAAACTCTAGCTTCAATACTTCAAGTTAGTACCCCTATTAGGTAGTAACGCACGCGTAGCTACATATTTCATGCATTTAGCTGAGTAGGTAGACCCGATTCATAGGGAATTTCCAAAATATTGGTTTTCTCTGTATGTACTGTACCGGTATTCCACTTTAAATGTTACCTACATACTAAATCTTGAACACGTTTTGCAACATCGGTACAGTTTACAAACCTGTACAATTGTATTCTACTAAAACATCAGAAGTCGGGTATTATTTTGAATGGAATAACTTGCCTCCACATTAAACAACTTGAGCATTAGCGGATTCACTTTCCATCAATTAAATCCAGATTGCAATAAAATTTTTATTGTAGTTTGGTGGTCCATTTCCTTTTCAAGCGTAGATTCCTCACAAGGAAAATGTTTTGTCAAATTGCCTCAATAACGCTATTTCCAAGCCTCTGTCCATTTCCAAAAGTGTCATTTTGTTGGTCAGCTATGAAGGAAATGTCCAATAGAGCAAAAAAATCCTGACCGAATGAGATGGGCGAGGCAGAGGCCGACACATGTTTTCTAGAAGATTAGTAATTTGAATTTCGTGGCCCCGAAAGTTTAGTGACCTCAGCGCAAGTAGGAACACATTGTGCTTCGCGCCTCCGCGACTCTGCGAGCTAAAGCAGCTTAAAACGCGATCCGTCTGCGCGGGGTAACGGGAGAAGGGAATGACGCCGAAGACGGCGAACTAGCGCTGTTCTAGCTGTAGCTATCGTAAAAATTCCGTTTGGTTTTTGAGACGCTACCCAGAGTAAATAAAGGCATGGAAGTGCAGCAGGATGTAATGATGTAATTGCCATACATCTGCTTGTTGCACCAGCAACCGCAGGAGAGTCGGTATGCGCTGTGTTGGCGCATCAAGAGGGCGTTCTAAAAATATGCGGGGAAATCGTGTTACTTTTGGCTCAAATTCGTATTTCTCTAAGTGAATATATTGCAAAATGAACAGTAACCCACAATACGAAACGAATGTTCAATAGTTATCATAAAATACTAATAAATAGCAAAAACATACATACAGACATGTTTAAAAATTGTATATCTAAATTCAAAATCCAAATTTTATGCTTAATAACTGTATTATCAATCCAGCACTTTTATACTAATGCTAATCGCCAACTGTCTGTGTTGAAGATAAATATTTTAATAGTGCAACAGAAAAATGCCTAAGCTTTTAGATTCGTTTAAAGCAAAAGCCATCCCACAGAGTTATTGGTAATGGTCAAGTTTCTAACTCCTACGCTGTATACCGCGGCGTTCCACAAGGTTTCAATCTTAGACCCATCATCTTTCGCAATATACACCACCAATTTTGATGTAGGTTTGCATCAGTGCTTCTCAACCGGCGTGCTGCCACGTACTGAATGTAACGAAATTTCGTTAAATAATATGCATGTATTAATTTTTTTATAAAATTTCGTTAAAACCATGAATAAAACTACAAAAACAAATTCAAATGTTGTAAAAAAATTTAGTGCTGTACATTCCAACGTTACAAATTAATACATTTGGATATGATAGTATAAGAAATCTATTCGTAGAAACCAATACTTGACTAGTTGGTTTTCGCTTTAGAACGAAGAGAAATTGATATTTCTACAAGACATTAAAATATATAAATATATTGATACAATTTTCTATATTATATCTCTATCAATCAGGGTTGTCGACTATGACATATATCAAGATTAAGATACGAGCAAATCTAGAACATTTAAATAATGGTACGACACTTGCATTGTGATGAAACCATGAAAAATGTGCAATGTACAATTTCTGGTCGTTTTGTCAAATTTTTAGTTTTGTCTGCTTTGTTGTTTGTATTTCTAACTGTATGTGCAAATACTTTTTTTCTAAAATTGACTTTTTCGAATTATAATGCATCAGAGCAGATCAATAATAAATCTTATGTTTAAAAAATAATGTCAGCTTTTTTAAATAGTTTGACAGCCTTTGGCCTCGATAGGATTTAGGTCGGGAGATTGCGCTGGACAGTCCATTCTGTATATTTCATTAGTCATCATCCACATAGATGTAATATCCTTCTGATTCCACATCATTTTCTCATAATTCCTTATTCTTTTCCTTATTATTTCTATCAAATCTTCCTATCCTATTCCTATCATATCCACCAACCTTTCCTATCATATTCCCTTCATATTTATCGATCCATTCCTTATTATTTTCATCAAATCTTTCTATCATATTCCCTTCATATTTATTTACCTTTTCTATTATTTTCTTATCATCTTTACCTATCATATTCCCATCATATTTAGTTATCTTTCCTATCCTTACTATCCTACTATCCTCATCTAATTTCTGTTCCATTTCATTCTTAAGTCTGGCTTCTAACAGTTTGGTATTTAATTCAATTCTATTTATATTTTCCCTCATCTCCTTATTATTATCGTCCAATTTTTCTTCAATTCTAGCACTCATCGCACTCATTTCTTCCTTTATCTCATCCCTCATTGCTTTCATCTCGTTCTTATTCGCACCCATTTCTTCTTTTATTTCATCCCTCATTGCTTTTATTCGTGCTTCATTATTACAGTCGATCCTCTCAAGCCACTTCATCATCTTCTCCATGGAAATCTCCATCTTTTCGGTTTCTTTCTTACTGGTAGCTTCTTCTTCTTCTACTTCCCTCTCTTCTTCAAATAATACCTGCTCCTTCTCGACACCTATTCCACTTATCTCTATCTCCCTTTCGTCTGCTTCATACCTCTCCTTTTGTTTCTCTTCCAACATTCTCTTCTCCTTCTTCATTCTCTTTTTACCTTCCCTAGTCTTCACAGTTTCTTCCGACCTTTTCATTTTCTCTTGCGAATAAAACAAATTTCAATCCCTTTACTAACAAATACTGCTTAAGATACATGCTGTCAGCCCTTGCGTTGCCTATACAATTTAGTTCAGTTAATTAGGAAACTCCGTTTCATTCAATTGATTAAATCGTTTACAAATTCACACATTGACCGTTCCTATCCAGCCCCACGTTGATAGCGAAAAAGTTGCTGTTTATCCCTTAAATAATTATAATTAACGTCCCACGTTGGTAGCAACAAAAAGTTTCTCGTGGCTTCGTCTCGTTCAAAAAGCTGAAAATGTTAAAACAAAAACTCGTGCAAATTCTTTTAACCCTCACTTTGCATTAATGTCACCGTAACTATCTTTTATCAGCACCAACATTTACACTGTAGTTAAGCACGCTAAAATGCACCTGGACAGTTACCCATCCGGTACACAGACTGCATTCACCTCCACCTGGTTGGTACAGCTCTCCGTGGACTGCCGGCTTTTCCCGTCAAGTCGTTCTTTTTCCATTTTTTATTTGCGACGATTAAAACCACACTTCGTTTGATGATGCTGTATTCTCTTTTAAATACTACATTTTTTATGACATTAAAAAAAAACAAAAGTAATTTCTAATTTAAAATTTTGTAATCGTTGACTGGTGGGGAAAATGTTATATTGGACCGAAAAACACGTCTTACCCCGACGGCGATTCAAAGGTGAATGAATAATTCATTTATTTAATCGAATTTAAATGCTTACTTTTACTTGACAACCAATGAAATTACAAAGATTATGACAGATTGGAGAACTGCCAAGCTGCCAAATCCCATTTTTTAAATTATTATTCATTTACACAACAAATCTTTTAACTTTAACTTTTAGATGATACTTTTGCTCAATTAGCATTTAAGCCCCCCATTATAATATAAATATATATAAAATTTTGTATTCTGATCTTTGGTAAACGTGATACCCGCATACAGCTACCGAATATATGCAATAATAACTGCACCTCAATGTAGACTAAGATTTAAAAATCATATGTATGCTATCGGTAAAGCATTTACCGTGCCAAAACAAATCATTTTGAAATAGGAAACTAAAAATGATCATTTACGAATTTCCTGTTCTAGCACAGTTAAATTACTATTTTGCTATATGAACGACATTTGGAAATTTTATTCCCGGATTGGCACAATAAGAAGAAACACCATTAAAGTAACACGTAAATATTTGATACAATTATTGCAATGTTTCATACATTTTTGAAAACAGTCCGCGTGGGTGTCCGAAGAAACTGCTTTCAGTTTACCGGTTACATTTTTCTTATTATTTTCTACCTCCTGAAATCGTTTCGCTATGCAACAGTTTCCACTTGAGAAAATAGAAAAAAATATATTGCTACCAAGTCAGGTGAAAATAGTGGATGACTGATCTCAACAACGCCATATTTGCTTCACAACCAGTGTAGAATGGGCAGATGCATTATCATGAAGTAAGAACTAATTACTCTTTTTTAGAAATTTCAGTTGCACTCGAGAAGTACATCACACCAACGTACAATACTCTATTAGCTATTTGTCCGTCAGTCATACATTCTTTATGGATCACGCCCTTTTCTTCGAAAAAGGTAACGAACACGGCTTTAATTCTACATTTTTGCAAACAAATTTTTTTTTTCTTGGAGACGATTTTCCAATGTACTGCGTACTGTGGCATTTCTTCTCAGGGACGTACTAAACGAAGTGCGACCAGTGCAACTCTTCTCTGTTTTTGGGCATACGTACGACTGTGCGGGATGATCTTTGCACAAATCTTTCTCTTTCCCAAATCTTCAGATATAATTTATTGAATCGTCTTCTTATTGTTGTTCACATCATTTGCCACCATTCGGAGGGCCATTCAGTCATCCACAGTTTCACGAATTCTTGTGACCAAATCTACCCGATTATGGTCTCATCTTAGACATCCTTACGTTCATATTTGAAACGTTTCAACCATTCAAACACACGAATACGATCTAAAGTGATATTATGTTACTCAGTTTTCAACATTTCACAAGTTTCCGTTGAAGTTTACCGTAATTTGCAGTAAAATTACAAACTCACTCTTTGCTCCGTGATGACTGACCGAAACACTATGTAGGATAGGGTCATATGGGTCCCTAGGGTCAGCTATTTAATCTTCACCTAACAACGCTATGTTAATAGAACCGTGAACTATCAGCATGAACATTAAAATAAGAGGATATAAAACTTACTATCGATCAATTGGTTAGTTGATAGGTCAATTTTTAAAAATCATTTTCAATCAACTACATTCTAAACAAAAGTATCGGAAGTTGAGTGTGCTTAAATATGAACGGTGAGCTCTGACCGGGAAAACGATCCGACGACTAGACTTTGGATTGGCCTGCAACATCAACATCGAAGCGCACCTACAATAATGGGTGGGCATTGTACAGTGTTAAGTGATAATCAAAAATATAAACCCTCCGATTGTGCGCTTGAAGGTTCTCCGAGAAGGAACTTTCTAGGGAGTCATACAACAGGCAGTTTGACTGAAATAAGTCTCTTCCCTTAACGGAGCAGTTACATACATCTTTTGCGAACGAGCTTCAGAACCGAGAAAAATGCAAAGTCCCAAATTTCGCGCAAGAAGTTCCCACTTCTACAACGATGACTGAAAAGAGTCTAAGTTTACCTAGGGAGTTAATTATCTGTTTTGGGAAGAAACCCACAAATCTGACTATATCGCCAAAAGAGTTTCCAAGATTGAGAGGATGCTCCACCCCAGAAGACAATTAAGACAACCTTGAATGTTCACCGTAGAAGAGGTGCACATCCCAAATTGGAATCACGAAAATGATGCCTTGCGCTACATCAACACAAATTATTGACCCCTCCTCCTGGTAGTAGATATACAATATTAATTTTTTATATTAACTATGAATATAAAAAAATAATATTGTATATCTACTACATGGGGTTCAATTAAAAAAGAAACTGCGACCGAACTATGCCATATGATATAAAAATATGGACTTTCACGACGAAAAACTTAGAGAAATTGGCAAAAACACAAAGATCCACGGAAAAAGCAATGCTAGGAATATCACTGAAAGATCGCAAGACAAACACAAGTATTAGACAACAAACAAAAACAATGGACGTAAAAGAAAGAATGGCACGTCTTAAATGGCAATGGCCGGACACAATGAAAGAAGACAGGACCAAAGACGGAACAATATTATATACAAATGGCGCCCATGGGAAGGAAAACGAAAAAGAGGAAGGCCGCAGATGCGCTTGAGTGATGACCTCAAGAGAATTGGCGGATTCGGATGGACAAGAACTGCAAAAAACCGTCAAAAGTAGACAAATTTGAAGACGATTTATGTTCAATATTGGACTTCCTGAAAAGCTGAAGATAGAGAGAGAGACCGAACTGTGCCGATTCTTATATACCTCTTCTTAGAGTGCTTTATCTCTTACGAGACGTAGCGATCTTCTCTCCTACGGCCGTGTTGCGCGTTTAGAGAGTCACAGACATAGAGGACCTACAGTTTAATGTGGGCTCCGAACCACGGGAAGTGTAAACACTTCTACTCCAAAGAAGATCTACTAGGTAGATTACCTCGCTGGTTTGCCATTGCCTTGCGAGCGAGAACGGCCGTTAAAAATCCGATGTTCTGGTACTGGGAATTGAACCCAGGACCTTCGGCGTAGAAGTCTAACGCGCTAACCTCTAGCCCACGGCCGCCTCAATCTTCTATCTTGTATATATATTATATACATATATATTGCTGTGTTATTTACCCTAAATAATACATTTTGCCTACGTTACGTTTCAATCATGTTGAAAGGATAAATATTGTCATTTGAACGTTGTGAATTTACATATGTCAATGTTAATATAAGGAACTAAGATTTATAATTCATGTTAATAGTTTAGGTTCTATGAGAGGAAGGTTGTTATGTGCATTTATTTATGTACATAACAATTTAATGTGTGAATGTGGTAGTTTTTACAAAATTAACCTAATTAGAGGTTAGATTTCATTTTTTACTAATAATTATGTAATTAACTAATTTTGCTGGTGTACATGTTAATATTTAAGTTAAATAGAGGGCTAGTTAATTGTTTTTAGTAGTTTAAGAGCTGAAATTTAAATTTTTGTTTATTTTTGAATTTCAAACACGTGTTTAAAAAAGTGTTTTATATTTTAATAACTTTGATATCAAAATGTTGCTAATTTTTCATAAATTGCTTTTATGAATTTAGTTTTTAGAAATAATTAGTTATTTAGGCTGTAAGTCGTTTTTGATTTAGTTGATGAGGAGTTTTTGGGAATGGATTTATTTCCAAGCTTTTGATTGGTGCATTTTCAAATTTGAGGTACGAATTTCAGAGTTTAAAGAATTCAGTGCTGCAAAAGTTATCAAATGGAGAGGACGTATTGTCTTGTCAATCCGAATGTTAAATTTAAGTCAATTTGGTCGATTTTTGAATGTTGAGGGGCGGAGTTGTATTAATTTTAATAATCAAAATGTGAGGTTAAGTGTTATAATTTGTATTTGTAAACAAGATTTAATTTTCGTTCAATTCTTAACTTGTGTTAAAGTTGATCCATTTGGAGTGTCATGGCTTCGATTTCATTTCTAACTTATATTTCGAAATTTTACCGTCGTTGTATTTCGACATAGTTGACTCAGCTGATCACAGCTTATGTAAGGTAGGTAGGTATTTAAATAATTTAGTCCTTAATTGTATGTAAGCTATAATGTTGGGGAAGCCACGTTGTTAATATAAAATGAACCCTGAGATGTCTTATGCAATTTTATATGTGTTTATGTTAAATTTGACTTTTTAAGAAAATTTTGAACTTGATAATCTGTTTAATAATTTTATTTATATTAACAAAACATAGCAATATATATATATATATATATAAATATTGCAACTTCTTTGCAGCTCTCTTAGCCGTCTGTCGCATCGGGAACGCCAGTTCTTCTTATCCTGCCACGCATCTTCACTTAAATCTGGTCGTTCCATCGCCTTTGTCACTCCGTCACACCATCTCGTTCTGGGCCTTCCCCGTTTTCTTCTTCTATCTGGGATCCACTTCCATGCTTCTTTTGACAATCGCCCTTCCTCTGTTTGCTTCATATGACTGTACCAGGACAGTTGCTCCTTTTCAACGGTGTCTGTTAGCGTTACTTTTACTCTCATTCTCTCTCTGATAGGTTCAGTTTTTACTCGGTTTAATAACGTGACACGACGACGTCTTCTCCTATTTTTGTATTAAATATGATTTATTTAGTTAAGACGTTCCACAAAAATACTAAATAATAATAAATATGAGGAAAATAAACAGACGAGTGAAATGATAAAATAAACTCCAAACAGTAGAAAAGAAGAAGGTGACCCCAAAAATATAAAAATATACAGGGTATTACATAACACAGAAAATATATATCAACAAATCATTCTTAGAAGAAATATATATTTTATATCTCTGCACAGGCTATTTACTATTTTCAGAAGAAGTTAAAAACAGAATGTGGACATAGTCTACATCTACAGGTTTACCGAATTATGTATTTTTATTATTTTAAAACACTCTCCTGCACGTGCACTAGCCTTTATAGCTGATATTTGTATTAGTAGAATATATTATTGATACCGCATAATTATTATTACTAGATTACACGTTAAAAATGGAAAATTTGGCCCTTAAAACCAATAGAACTCTGTCATAAGGAAACTAAGGAACCAACAATGTTTGTCCTTTTAAAAACATTTATCTCCTTCGATTGGGTGCCTGTTTAAAATCTGTCGTTCTGTCTAGATATTATTTTCAAATGGCTTAACGATAACTGTTTTACTTCTTACACAATCTAATGCTATTTTCATAATCCTTAAAAACTTAAGGCTTTTTAACAGTCGAAATTAGTTTGTAACTAAATATTGTGGAAGCTCCCTGTAACGAGCATTCCTGTTACAATAAAAATATCGGTTGCAGGGAAATATCTGCCAGGTAAAAAATAAACTACCGTCTATTAAAAATGTAAGCTGCCAAGTGGGTACTGTGCAGAACTGTAGATAATAACGAACAACGTTCGTTAAATAAGGTTTCAATTACCCAATTCCTATTAAACCACAATATAGGCAGTTATTTTACCTATTTTAATACATTTTTTCAAATGTTTTACATATGTGTTGATTATAACAACATTTTTGTTATAACAGATATATTATTTTACTTTATTTGTTTAAAATTAGAATTGTATATTAATTTGTATACATAGAATACACTTCAACATATACGCAATTTTATAGTTATTCGTAAAAATATTAGAAAGCGATTATAATATTAAAAAACAGTACAAGGATTTCCTTTATCTTCTGCCGAACGCTTCTTAATTGACATAATAGGTTTGAAATTAAGCCAACGATAGGTGGGTCCATATTCACTTTTAAAACCGAAGTAGGCGGAATAAATAAGCCATTAAAAATTAATCGAGGAAATTCCAGAAACTTTCAGTTTATCTATTTTGAATAAAATTATTATAGGCAATATTATTTAAATTTTATACTTATGATTCATTTCAAAGGTACGCCAGTATTCATACTACATAGATTAATAACTTACCAACATCTTACTTGAATTTCCCTAAAAATTATATGCTTTACATGTTTACCGCATTAGTGTTGCATATTATTCAGATACGTACAGGCTGATTATCAACGTTTGTAACAAGGTTTGAAGTCAGTTTCGTGCTTAAATGTCTAATAACCCAAGAGATTTACTTTTTAAGGAATAAACTAATTTTTGCACGAAAGTTAAGTTAGTGCCATATCATTACCAAACTATAATCAAGCTTAAGAGAAAAGCTAATTAAGTTTATATGAAGAAAGTCTGGATGTATTTTAAGGAAATGCATGCAGTGTTTCGCCAATTCCCCTAAGATATCAATAATTAATGAGAAATAATTACCATTTATGATATTACAACAATATCAAACTAAACTTCTATTTGTTCATTAGTGCGATTATCTTTTAAACTACCAAAGATTATGCTACCCCTTATTAACATACAACACATAGTCGGAGAGGTTTGGCGAGATCGTTCTGATTGGTTAACAAAGTGGGAATTTAAGAGCCATCATAAAAAATGAAATTTAAAATGCAAGACATCGTAAATGTAATTAAATGTTGGTTGCATGGCGTATTAATAATGTAATACATAATAGTAACCGGTCAGAATGTTACGGAAACTACAAACATTGTTTGTTATTTTGTATCGCTAAAACATTAAAACCTTTAATGGCAGTTCCCCAACAACATTATAGTAAGAATTAACATTTAAAATTAGAATCATAGTCAACTTCTTCATTTAGGAGCAATACTTTGTTACAAACAAACACACAAACAATGCCCTTTTACTACATGTTTGTGCATCATATGCACAAATAGTTCTAAATTGTTCAATTTAAAATTAACGCAGGATTGTCCAGACTTTTCTAAAATTAATATTTGTAGTTGCACTAAAATGTAAATTATATATTAATCCTTTGAACATCCAAACATAAAAGAAGTATAATATTGAAGTAGAAAAAGCGTTACACCAAATAATAAAATATAATGCAATTTTCTACATTGTTTTTCACTACTGTTGTGCAATTTAATAATACATTCTTATGTATTTAGCACAGCTGATGTCACAAGCGCCTGCATTAACATATTATTAATTTTAATTTTGCTAAATAAGTAATTATTTCTGAAATTTGTAGTAAACGGATGTTTTTTAGTGTTAGGTAAATTGAAATATACGGTATATTTTAACATCTTAATGCACATAAATCTTTCTAATAACTGAACTGGGGTCTGCCTAATTCAATAACAAATATGTAAAGCGCGTTTATGCAACTCACAATTTTATCACTTTACTTTAGCAATTATATTTGCTTGCTGACTTACGTAATATACATTAAGGTACGCTTCTCTACTACACAAATTGGAGATTATGTAAATGTTTAAATGCATCAATAGAAGCTTTAGTCGGATTGCTGCTAATTATTATAGATATTGTTACCATCACAAAAATCGCTTATTATTGTTAAGTAACGTTCAATGTTCAGAAAATGAACTAATACTACCCAAATTTGTTGATATTATTTGTTGCAATAATTACCGCGTTGTTTTTAAATACTATTTCGGTATTCATAGATACGGGGGATTGTCATAGATATCATTTACCTCTATATGGATTTTTTTATTCCTCAATTAATGTATATTTTACCAAATTCCCGGCAACTTTCTTAAAAGAATTTTTTCTGCTGAACATATTTTGGTTTTTCTGTTTTCACACTTTTCCGCCTTTTCTGTCTTCTATATTCCAAAATGTTGCTTGCTATACATACAGTTTTCCTATTTTTTTTCTCGTACATCCATTCTATTAGAAAAATTTCATTTCCATACTTTGCAGTGGCGGTTGATCCAGGTGATATTTGCGGGCGGGGGGGGGGGCGTAAATTCATTATAATTAATAAAATTTAATAAAAAATATTTTGTTTCACAAAAAATGAAACAAACATTAAATACTTTATGTATATGGAAAAAAAGCCGAAATATCAGGGCTCGGAGGGATCCCATGAACCCCCCCCCCCCCGTGTCAGCGCCTGAGTATTTGTTTCTGAACTTAAACTAAAGACAGATAGATAATTCTAAATAACATCCCACATAGAAGTTTTCTCTATTAAAAATTAATTAAAAATTAATTATTTTATATATTTTTTAGTTTTAGGTTTGTATGACACGACACAGAATTTTGTACAAAATGTTGTTCAATGTTTTGTTCAAAATGTTGTACAAAATTCTGTAAAACGCGTATTACATGGCACAGAACTTTGTACAAAATTTTGTACAAAATTCTGTCTGTGAGCATGCGCAAGTACGTACAAATTACGGTGACATCTGTGAGAAAACTGTCAAAATGATCATGTGACTGTCGATAAAGTAGAACTCTAACAAGATTTGATAATATTAGGTTAATGCATAAGTTCGTAGCGCTTTCATTTATTTATTTTACATGAACGCACAACAAAACAAACAAGCTGCGGCAATAAAGAATGCGAGCGAGATAAGAGAAAGTGCGTGGAGTGTCGACAGGCGGGGTAAATATATTCTTCTCTGCCTTCTATGATTGTTAATAAACACTAAAAATTGCGACACTGACTTTGTATAAAATTCTGTAGGTTTTAGAACACGAATCTACAGAATTTTGTACAACATTTTGAACAAAATTTTGTTGTATGACACGGCACAGAATTTTGTGAAAACACTTTCAACAAAACAACAACAAAACAAAATCATGAACAAAATTTTGTACAAAATTCTGTGCCGTGTCATACAGGCCTTAGGTGCATTTCTTATGCTAAAGGTAAACAGCAACAGTAAATGCTCAACTACAACGCAGTTTGGCCTGTATTTTTAAGTAATTTTATAGAAACTGTCTATTTTGTCCAAAAAATATAATATAAAAATAAAGAGTTCAACGGAGCTATAACGCAATTACTCGGTACCATGGATGAACAGCTCCTCTTCCAATCTAATATACTCAAAATGTATTATCTAAGTAATTCTTAACAACGATAGTGAGCTGGACAATGCTATCGCATTGCTGCCAACGGTTTCGTCGTACATTAAGTTCCATCTTCCAACAACCCCTATAAAATATTTTGAAGGAAATCCAGTTTTAATGAAAGAAATACCGTCCAATAATATGGTTACCTACTATGCTATACTAAACATTTCCAGAAGAACTTTTTTCAAAATCCGGTCTACTCTAATTGACTGCAGATGCTTTTGTGCAAAATAAAGCCATGTATTGATTTAGAATATTGCCCTATCGCTAAACTATACACAATTTAAAAAGATGGATCCAGAAGAATATTACAAAATTGCAATATTCTCCTGGGGTTATTTTCATGAAATTCGTGCGTCAAAGTAACGCGATGGGAATGAAATACATTTGCTTTCAGAATTTTTCGCACTGAAGTTCACATTTATGACCTTAAATGAGAATTCTCATTTACTACTTCTAACACTGCTACTTCATTTGCCTTGTTTGTAATCGTTTTAGGCCTACATCTTCTGAAATTAACAAATCCACCGTCGTATTTTTCAGACGGTGGCATCCTAGTTGGATAGCACCTGATATATAAATTGCGAGTTGTCGCCGCATTTCTGCGGCTTTCACCAGAAATGAATAAGAAATATATTTGATCGAAATTTGAATATATCTACGTGATTAAACAAGATTGATCAATTTAGTAATTTCGATTGCCATGCTATATAGGTTGTGTCCACCATTTTTAAGGAGAGTCAACTTAGCTGACTTAACCTGTATATGTATATTTTAAACGATAATTAAATAATTATATCTTGCTAATCTCCAGTAAAGCTTCAAGGCACCAATTCGTCGCAATTAAGTAATTTCTGTTATTATGTAATTATGCTTTGCCTTGTCTTATCTATTATTTAGTGCAGTAACCTGGAAGTTATGGCCAAGACAGTTCCTGCAAATTATCGTGAATACACCACCTGCAGTTATCCACGTTTAAATATTGCGACGATATGTTTAAGAAATTAAAATCTAATGAAGCATAAAGAATTAAACTTTAGAGCCGATACAAGCCGGAAAGTTCTAACCACCATTTATAAATAATAAATATCCGCTTGTTTTGTCGGTCATTAGGGGATTAAGTTTGGAAACCATGAAGACTAATCTCATGGCAAAATCGAACGGTAAGAAATGTAATTTGTGTTGCGATGGTATACAGCGAGCTGCGGTTCATAATTTATGCAAGATTCGCCGAAGCAAATCAATCATACAATTTTCGGCTTTGCGTTTTATTTATTATGAATGAGGAATTGTTCTGCTTTCCAGGAAAAGTGACTATTATCAACGGCAAACACGTAAATGTTGCATGTCTGAATTGCTAACCCACATGTAGCAATTTACTTGAATTCCTCCATTTTATACCTTGATTATCTGTGAAACTTTTATTATCAATGTTCGCTCTAATCCACCTACAAACGAAGAGCTACAATACTACTCTTTGTAATTAGGTTTGGCCGTTGGGGTAGATAATTTTTTTCGTGGAATACCTGATTTGGAATCGCGATTATGTACTGAGCCGTTCACGGCTATAAAAATATTTATTTATCAAAATATTAGGACAGTTTTATTGACTCGAAAAGTAGCAAACGGTGATATTAATATATTTCAGTATCAACACGATGGTGCTCCGAATTTCGAGATAACAAATCGATGTGGGTATGAAGTATTATTGTAAAACAATCCGTTTAAAAAACCGAAATCAAGAAAGCCTCTACAAATACTATAATATATTTTTATAATTTATCTTTTAATATGCCAGACCAGAAGTTATAATTACAAATGCAACCCCTTATTACAATTTTTGTTGACGCCCATTATGTTGATAATGTTCCAGTGGGTTGTCTGTAATATTTGAGGGTGGCAAAGAAAGGAAATCAGTAAACCGTATCAAAGCGAAGCTGCACCAAAAGAAATCAAAAGCGACCCCTTTTTATCGCAATCTTTGTTACAACGTGTTAAAATATTTAATCCGTCTGCCAATGCGATGTTTGGGACTTTACAAGCGGATTTGGATGCTTATAGGAAAACTTCCCACACAAGTAAATAATAACAAAGCAACTTTATGACCGAATTATACCATTGATTCTAACTTGCACCTGAAATAGAATTAGATCTAGACTCTATTATAACATCAAATAATAGTTATAAAAATAAAATTATAATTGGTTTAACTAAATTAAGAGATTTGAATGCTGTATTAGATAACGTGCCCTTCGCCCTATCTGATTATTTTTGAATCGTTTAAACTAGGAGCCAATATTTTCTGCTATTAAATGCATGCGTAAACCTTGAATTTATTAAAAACCCAGCTTTGAACTTGATTATTGACCTCATTAAAATAAAATCATACATACGCAAATATAATTCACAGACACAAAAATTATGTGTCCGCAATATTTGATTGTCTGCAGTATTATGACCTCAGCAACCCCTTTGTTTCTACATTTTTCCTGATTTTTATCTGCGGATATCCTTTCGTCTTAACATTTTTCAAATAATCATACACAACGCTCCCAAACAAAAATATCAAAAGGAAAGTAAAAGTGTCAGGTGCAAGGAAGGGAAAAAGTACCTGCCACACAAATTAGGAAGCAAAAGGGACCATTGTGACAAAGGTTATCCAGCGTTTTAGGGTAAATTCTGTCGGTTAGGGCGAGGGGAGTGGCGGTTTCGTCTGGCAGTTTTTTGTGATGCTGGAATTCAGCGGTCTTGTACAGATTTACCCCGTTCTTCGTGCCCTTAGCCCTCCCAGACAGGCGAGGGGTTGAAGGGACGAAGGGTTTTAGCCCTTGGACTTCGATATCCGCGTTGGGTTGCAAGACTATGTTTATTTTTTGTTCGATATTTTTCAGACAAGGATTTGAATTTTTTAGAATAACAGTATTTTTCCTCATAATATTATGTAATATTTAATTATTTTGAGAATTGTCATGGCTCTAGAAAAATATAATAAAATAATAAACAAGTTCTATAGGGTGTAATAAAAAAATTAAATATTCTGCTAATACTGGATTTTTTAAATATGTAATACTATAAAATGACTTCCGCACAAAAGGTAGTGCAACCGGAAGTTTTGGGCGAAAGATCCGGATACACAAGAGACCGAGCAACAGGTGCGCTACACTAACTACCCCTCTTGCCTTACTGACACACTTTGGGGTTGTTTTTAATAAGAATACGTTATATAACCTCTATTTGCAAATATAGGTGACGGGATTATAAATAATTTGTTGTTGAAAATTGGAAATAATGTAATTAAATAATTAAACTAAGCAACAAAGAAATAATTCAGTTCTAATTTTTGCGTATGGATTCCATAAGGCTTCGATCGATACTAAGGAAAGGTAATCAAAAGAAGTTGCAAGGCTGCAGTATAATTTTTTACCTGAAACCGGATTGTGCAATATTTACAATAAATAAATACTATAGAATTTTGCTACATTCCAATTTTTGCTTGGAATATGTATACCTAGAAGCAAATGGCTTACTATTTTGGCTTTCTTATAAATTATAAATGCTGTTTTACAAAATATAAGTACAGTGGTGTGAAAACATTTTGCATCAGTTGCACAAATAAAATAAATTGCAGTTTAAATCCATTTTTCAAATATTTTTCATTCCATCATTGCAAATATAATACAGGTACTTAAACACAATACTAGTAATAATAATAACTTAAATGTTTATCCATTAAAAACGGAAACAATTCGGTATATAAAATTTATTCAAAACAGAAAAATTGTACATATATACAATAATGCAGTCTACGCCTAAACGTTTATTACAACACATAGTAATTAATTTTAAACTATTTTAGTACTTAATAGGTCATCCCTTGTTTTAAATAACTATTTGGTATAGAATTCATCAGTTTTTGTAATTCTTCCTTCGTAATGCAGGCATCAATTAGGGATTTGATTAATTCCACTTTTTGTGGGCTTCTGCCCTAAAGTAATGTTAGAAATCCTCTGCCATAAGTTTTCTATACGATTTAGGTCCGGGGATTGTGCTGGCCAGTCTATTCTTTTAACTTCATTAGTCGACATCCAAGATTGAATAACCTTTGCTCTGTGGCAAGAAGCATTCTCATCTTGAAAGATATAGGTTTTGTTAGGAAATAACTCTTTTACACTGAGCAGCATCTGCTCTTGTAGAACATCAATATATTTGGTTGCACTGATCGTGTCAGATACAACATACAGTCTAACAACACCTTCAACAGACAGGCAGCCCCATATCATGACAGAGGTTGGATGTTTAATTATTGGCAAAACACACTGCCTTGAAAATTCTTCTCCGGGAAATCTTCTAACATATGTGTTTCCAGCATTATTGGTATTGTTAAAGGTAGATTCATCACTAAGTAATACCTTCTACCATTGTTCTGGGGCCATCCAAACGAATTTGACATGTACATCATATTCCAGCAAGATGGCGCTCCTTCGCATTCCGCATTTTAGCAGACAAGTTCGCAATTATCTCGATGCAAAGTATCCTCGACAATGGATTGGTCGTCGTGCTCCTACAGAATGGCTTCCATGATCCCCTGACCTGACTCCGTTGGACTTTCTTGTGGGGTTATCTTAAATCGAAAGTTTCTCAAACAGAACCCGATTCCCTTTTGGATTTACGACGTAAAATAACAGAGGCTTGTGCAAATATCGGAGTTGAAACTTTCCAGAAAATACGGGAAGAAATATTAAATAGATTTTTCTATTGCCAAGAAGTTCAAGGAGCACACTTTGAACATTTATTAAAATAGTATTACTATTCAGTTTTTGTTGTATAAAATAAGTTTTGTTGTGTTTTAGAATCTTCTTTTGCATTCTTCAATGGCGAACATTTCGAAAGCATACCTTTTTTGCTTTAATTCTTAGTTTCCTCCATAAACTTGTTATTTTCAATTATCTGTCATTTTTTTCTGGATGAATTTGTAACGTGTAAACTATCGATTGCAGTTATATAATTACAAGTTGAAAAGCTGCATTCCCAAAGCAATTTTCAAACGTCAAATTACAAGTTATAAACCTAAAATTTTCAAAGTGGTAACGGCATGTATTGAAGTTTCTATTGCAAATTTAGAAGTTGTATTTGCAATTTGTTAAACAACAATTACAACTTGTGATCTTGTGATTTGCGATTGCACGTATAGATTTGCATAACATCTATAGCTGCGTTTTGAATCTGACATACCCACAATTACAGGTTTCATCATACTGTATTGCAATTTTTCTAATCTAAGATTATAATTTCCAAGAACAACAACTTTAAAACCGCAATTGCAAGTTCCACAATTCTATTGCAAATTTGTGGGTTGTATTAGCCACATATGCACAACCTTCCGATTCTAATGTATACAATTGCAAACTTACAGGTTATTCTTGTAACTGACAAATATACCGCCGTTGTAAGTCCCATACTTACACGCAGCTACAAGTTTACAATTTAGGGGGGCAATTTCTAAACCTGTATTTGCAAGTTATAGACCTATACTTTCATCTTACAAATAGTGAACTGCAAATTTTTCCTATTTTACTGTAAATTCGGCCAATCGCATTTACAGCAACTTAACTTATGATTGAAAGCATTTAGTTGTAAGTTTGAAAAGTGAAGTTATAAATTGCAAACCTACAATTGCACATTGAGTGCTAGCAACTGCAATTTTATACTTTATGAATTACAATTTTCAAAGTTATAATTACAAGGGTTTAAATATTAGCTGCGAGTTTGCAAGTGGCATCTGGAACTTGTAAAACTTTTTAGCAATTTATATAAAGCCATTTCCAAATTTATTATCCTTTAGACAATTACAAGTTTCAAATTAACATTGGAAATTTCAAAGTTGTATTGTAGCAGACAAATGTCGGTCTACAAGTATGCAATTGCAAGTTTCATTTTGTAGTTTTTACAGTTTTACAAAATACGAACTACGATAGCAAAAGTTTTCTAAATTTTATATCAAACTTCCATCTTACATACCTACGAGGGCAGCCTTTTAAGTTTTTACAAACGACCACCAGGTGGCACTATTGAGATGTATCATTACTATTATCGTAAAATTTTGCACTTGTTATTGTGGAAACAATGGCAACTTAGAAATTGACCTAGAAGTTTGTTTACAGTGAACGTTTAAAAAAAGTAATTTTGCGAAAAAATGGAAATTTCACGTGAAGGTTTTCGTTGGATGATTGTTTACGTTTTTTACTAAAATCGTAAAAATATTTAGCTGTGAAAAAGACCTGTTCCCGATGAATTCCGCATAATTTGACCCAAGCTCAAAAAAAGCTCGTGTTAATTGGTGTAAGGAAATGCTCACAAAATTTGACCGAGGAACTGCAGAATCCGTATACAACGTCGTAACAGGTGACGAAACTTGGATATATTCGTATGAGCCGTAAACTAACTAACAATCTACTGTTTGGGTGTTCCAAGATGAACCGAATCCCACAAAATTGGTTCGCTCACGAAGCTCTTTCAAGAAATCAGGATAAACAACCGAAAACGTCGCATCATTCTTCATCATGACAATACCAGCGCTCACACAGCACGTCAAACAATTGATTATTTGAAGGAGAAAAACATCGAATGAATGTCTGATTGCCCCGATTTATCGCCTAACGACTTTTTTGTGTTCCCGAATGCCAAACAAAAAAAGCGTGGACAGCGATATGGATCACCTCAAGAAACTGTTGAATCCTTCAAAAACCATGTGTTTGAGATACCAACTTCAGAGAGGAAAAAATGTTCGAGAATTGATTTGAACGCATGCAAAAGTGTATATTAAAGGCGAATATTTTGAAAAGCAATAAAATAGTTTGTTCCAAAAAACTTTTTCTTTCCTAGTTTTTGTGAAAACTTAAAAGGCTGCCCTCGTATTTTATGTCAATGCATGATTGTGTTCTAGTAAGTATTTAGCGTAGTTGATTTTTCTAGGTGTTTGTGTTTGTATGAGCGTACGTGTTCTTTGTATCTGGTATAAAAATTTCTAATAGTTTGACCTATGTATACATAATTACACTGTGAACAGAATCATTTGTAAATATCTGATTTTAACAAATCGTTAGTTCTATCTTTTGTGTTGAATAATGTGTTGAAAGTTATTCTTTTATAAATGCTTTTGAAAATGACATGTAAAATGCCGAAATACGTATGAAGCTATTATATTCTTATTAAAATATTCATATTTTTAGCTGCAATTTTATGCTTTAAGAATTTTAGCGATTAAACAGAAAATTTTGATGTTGAATTGGAAACATAAGAACGTCCACCTGAAACTATATAATGGCAAGTATTTTATTTGTAACTGGAAACTTCAACAGCTGCTTGTTGCTATTTTGCAATACAAAAATGCAGTTTCCAAAATTGTAATTGTAAATAAACGTCTTCAGCATTAAACATGATGGTTGAAGATTTGAGATTTCCACTGCAAAATAGGAAGTTGTATTTACAGTTCCTAAATTACTCGTTAGGAATTTACAACTGCAAGTGCGGAAGTTACATTTGTAACCTACATCTGTAATCCTGCTATTGATAAATACAAATTCAATATATCTAACTGCGATTTAAGAACTTTCATTTACGGCTTTCAAAATTACAGTTACATATTTTTCGTTGTCCATTGCAAGTTTCCACGTTTCCATGGGAAGTTTAAAAGCTGCATCTAAAACTTGTAAATTTACAACTGCAACTTGTAAACTTCCGATTGCAAACATACCGTCACCAGTTGAGAAATTTACAATTGATATACCATGGATTACAAGATTCAATGCCGCAGGTGCACGTTTTCAATTTGCCACATTAAATGAGTAATTTAAAATTTATTTCATTTCCATTTTCCTTCTTCGCCGTTTTACATCGCATCTTTGTAATCGTATTTTTCATACGTACTACATCAAAACCTTAGAGGGAAGCTACAATTTTGTTTCTTATAGAAACAGATTTTAATTAAGCAACTACTAATAAGGTATTTCTAATTTTATGTCAAATGGGCTTCTAATTAAAACAATCAAACCAAACTGATTGTAACAACATTCCTATGGAATAGCTGTGACCTAACCATCAGAGACAATTTAGCAGTTATATGATCTCAAATATGGGAAATGCTTGCACAACAATTTAATGATCTACCTACACAAGATTAATGTTTTTAACAATAGCAATGAAGTTTAAATTAATTAAACATTTAGCATCGACTTTTTAAAGTTTACATAAACCTTAATTAGATACCAATATTCTACGGTTTACAATTTTTAACTGCAAAAACTAATTTTCTGCTTATGTAATGCATAAAGATTTTTTTATTAATTAACATGTGCACAGACACACCTGAAAATTGAAACGTAAAACAACAACAAAAAGAGAAAGTTGTTGTTGAATTTGTGAACTATTTACCTTCTTTTAATTAGGTAAACAAATTCGCGATTCCTCGTAGCTCATCGCCGTAAATGAAAACTTTATTATTTACGTGTGAACCAGTGCGAAAAATCCATGTTTAAAATCCCTTTCGCTCATAAAAGTTTCTAATATAAATAAATCAACGTTATAATTAGCGGTTTATTTCTATTTTCGCGGATGTGTGAGAGGTGTTGTGTGTATTGTGTGGAATTTGGTCGCCATGCGACCACGTGTATGACCGCCTTCCGTGTTGCAAAACCCCGGAGCCCGGAGCACGCGGTATAATTTATTATTTGCGAGCGCCAGCGGAGTCACGTTAGCGTTTTAATTCCACTTGTTTACCATGGCTGTTATTTGGAGGCCCGCGCGTGAATTGCATTAGCTAATCCTCTCAAACAAGATAGCATAACACTCGCGATTATAAAGGGCAATAACCGATAGACCGAGTGTGTTATGACAGTTTAAAAACAGTACACAGGCCTTAGGAATTTTTAAGAGACACTAGATGGGTTCCCAAAGGGTTACGCAGGGCTAAGAGCAAGCTGATTTTTTATCGTTCCTATGGGTTACGACTTTATAAGCACGTCGCATATGGTGGCTGGAAAAAAAGCACTAAATTAGGGTTTTTCCATTAACCCACTAGAGATCATTTTTGAAAGATACTGCTAATGATAGTAGATATTTATTTAGGTTTGTAGAAATAGCTAATTAATACATTTCAGTTTTATTTAACCGGGACAGAAATTTTTTCAAATGTCATTTTCTAGAGTCATTTTTTGAAATTTGATAAACTCGAAAGATATATCAGGGGTGTTCAACCCATCGATGACGATCTACCGATTGGTTGCAACGTATTTCAATCTCCTGTTAAAAGTTCACATCTGAAAATGGTGTTCGTTATACGTATTTAAATATCTACAAGCATAGGCTTAATATCTTCGGAGATATTAGCCTATGCTACAAGGTTTCATAAATCAAAACGGATTGGTACTTGATCTGTTAAAGATTTGCTTCTTTCATGATAAGAATTACGATCTATTTTATGTCACATACACATCGAATTTTCATATTTAGCGCTGAGGAGAAGCACGTGAAGCACGGCACTGGGGCGAGAAGACCGTTAAGGATATACAGAGTGACATAATAGTGTGGATTGTTTTCTAATATCTTTATTATAGCAGCTTGGAGAAAACTTTAACTATAGGAGTAGTTTGTTTGATTACTCTGTATAAATTAAAGTTATTGTTGACTATATAGCGTGTTTTATTTTAGTTAAATAGAACCTCTTGTATATTATTACATTTTTGGATTTCCTATTTTTTCATCTTTACAACGATATATGGTTTTATGTATCTATCACTAATGGTTTAGGTAATAATTAAGTTTTTCTTAAATTTTATTACGATCTAGTTAATGTCAGATACACATCGAATTCCAGATTTTTGCTTTAGCGCTGAGGAGAACCACTTGACAGAGAACCGTCACTGGGGCGAGAAGACTGTTAAGGGTATACATGGTAACATAATAGTGTGATTTTGTTTTCTAATAACTGTATTATAGCAGTTTAGAGAAAACGTTAACTACAGAAGTTGTTTGTTTGATTACTGTGTATAACTTAAAATTATTGTTGACTATATAGCGTGTTTTATTTTAGTTAAATAGAACCTCCTGTATATTATTACATTTTTGGAATTCCTGTTTTTTAATCTTTCACGAGGATATATGGTTTTAGGTATCTATGACTAATGGTTTTGGTAATAATTAAGCTTTTCTTAAATTTTGAAACAATGACGGTCTGCCTTTAACAGTTAGTATCTAAAGAACAGCATATAATTTTACAAAATTATTTTTTAGTTTATACGAACACATTTGCAGATAGGTGCCATACCATTTAGGTTTTAAATATCTTATACAGAATGTTGCTAATTTGCAACCACATTCAATAAAATTCAACTCCTAATATTCCATTTTTTCATGGAACACCCTGTATATTTTTACATTTTCGAGCTTGTCATTCAATGACCTTTAAATGTATGTGGGGATTTATATGACCTGCGTTTTTAGTTTTGAAAATATTTAGAAATTAATAAAAAGTTAATAGCAAAAGACAGAAAAGTTGGTAATAAGATTTAATTTTATTTTGTTTTAAAAAATATATTATTGAATATAGGATATTATAGAAGTTGACGTATTTACTGTCATTTTAAACTACAAATATATGTATGTTTTAGCGCGCTTCTTAGAAGAAAGACAAAATTAAACTAAAGAGCAACGAATTTCGTTCTAACAATTGCAAACTGTCAATAAACTACATACGTTGTAAGGTTTTATATGACTTGCATTTTTAGTTTTGCAATAGTAGTTGCATCCAAATACAAGGTATATTAACACCAAAATATTTTTTATTGAACAGTTACAATACCAATAATAGTAAACAGTAGCATTTCTAAACACTGCTGACAACCGTTTGAAATAAACAGTGAGGTAAGACAGGGTATAACTTCTCAGCACTATTGATTAATGTATGTATATTATGAGCAAAGATCCATTAAGAACCACATTTAAAATGATAGTCAATGATGGCTGCAATGCTTAGAGATGCTTGGAAAACCGCGTCCTAGATCTCGCTCTTTCAAATCAACAATCAACAAGTGCTCTAAGATACGCGGATGGCGTCGTTCTTTTCTATAATAACAAAAATGACTGAGACTACATGCTAAACGATTTAAATGAAAGGCAGCAAACATTAGTCTGAAAATGAACTTACACAAGATTAAGACGATAATACTAACGGAAGAAGGCGACGACAGAAATATAAAAGTAGCAAAGTTGCAAGTTTTGCATTCATCTGAAGTAAATTTGGCAATGGGGCCGCGTTCATAAGGTTGTTTTCATGCATTTCAACAATTTGAGTCTTGAGCTGTAATAACAATGATATTAATATAAATATTTATAATTTGACAGTTCATAATGTTCTAAATTCCATTGATATAGCTTGAGAGGCAACTTTGTATTGTATTTGTTTAAACAATAAATGTGTATTTAATTGTTTGTACGCAAAAATAGTCAACTTTCATCGACAAAGATAGAAATTGTAAAATTACATCAAAAGAACTTTTAGATTCTGTAATATTTGTATATATAAATGTAGTTCATGTGACAAGGATGCAATTCATCGTATTTTTCATAGCAATTATGTTGAATTTGGTCTATTTTATAAGTGTTTAGGCATTTTCGTTCATATATGTGAAAATTACTAAGTTATTACAATTCCTTAGGGAAATATAAGATCAAATGCCGTTGATTATTTAGACAGACCATCTTTGTGTGCGAATGTTATTAGTAACAATGGTATAAAAATTGAATTGTTTATATTTATGTGTGAAATGGTAATGTACTTCAGAGTTATCGAGATTTTTCGTGTGTTCGAGTGTTTGAAACCTATGAAAATGTTTTATTAAAGTTAATATTAGTGTGCTAGGATAGTTTAATTTTGATTTCATGAAGTTTAATATTAGATTTAATTGTTTATTTATAGTTTATAGATTTTGTTGTTAATTTTAGGTTAAGTTTTCCTGTTAGATAGTCATGTGCGGTATCAAAAGATTTGCCTTTTATATACATATATATATATATTGCTATGTCCGGCGTTTCAAAAAGTTGCCCCACGTTGAAAATGTCAAAAGTTGCTATACCTTTACACGCCACATACTAATTACCATTTGCAAATTTCGATTATAACTGTCTTATGTAATTAAAACGCATAGTACAATATTAACGTCAACTAGCTTAAAACATGAAACTATCATTACAGGGTATATGAGAAATGTCTCCTCTCGTGGCTTCCACTCGAATATACAAAACTCCAACAGCACCAACCTTTTTACTGAAAATGGCACGCTAAATGTCCCGGAGAAGCTACTCCTCAAGCGCCGAGACTCATTCCAGGTTGGTTCCGCTTACTGTAGAAACAGGCTCTTCCTAACACATCATGCTCAGCCATTTCCGTAGCGTCGATTAAAACTCACGTTTGATCCGATTATGATAAACCAAAAAACAAAAACAAAAGTTATTTTTCATTTACCTACCTTAACTACCAATAGAATTCCAGTACAATGACAGATGGGAAAATTGTCATACTGTCAAATCCCATTTTTTTTAAATATAATTAATTAACACAACAGACCTTTTAGATGGTACTTTTGCTCAATTTACATTTAAGCCCCCCCCCCCCCCCCCCCCCATTACAATATCACAGCGATATATATATATATATATATATATATATATATCGTATATATATTTAGGACAAACAGTTCGTCTTGATCGAGACAGTCAAATAACAGAAATACAACGAGGATGCCGCTTAACATGGGTAGTCTTCAGAAGACTTACCAACATTTTGAACTCCAGGAACATAACGAAACATCTAAAAACGAAGGTTTTCAATAAGTGTGTACTACCCATCATGACGTATGGAAGTCAAAAGTGGTATTTTACGAAAATTCACTTGCAAAAACTAGTCACCACACAACAAGCAATAGAAAGGAAAATGCTACGTATTACCTTAACTGACAGAAACCCCAATGTGTGGATTGGACAGAAAATGAAAGCAACAGACGTACCGGAAAATATTGCAATACTGAAGTGGAGCAGGACAGGCCACTTAGCCGGAACAGACGAAAATAGATGGAACAAAAGGACACCTCAATGGCGACCGTGGGATCAGAAACGAAATAGAGGAAGACCACCAAATAGATGGAACAATGATATAAAGAGAATAGCAGGACTAAGCCGGATAAAGGAAGCGCAAAATAGAACCAAATGGAAATCGATGAAGGAGGCCTTCGTCCAGGTATGAACAAAAACAGGCGAAGAAGACACATAAATTTAATCGATGCATAAAGGAATTGTTCACACTTCTCAACATTGCAGGTGTTATGTCTCTAAAAGCATGCTGAATTTGCATTCGCATGCCTTCTCTCGTCGTAGAGAGGAATTCTGTAAACTTTATCTTTTACAAACCCTACAGAAAGAAATCTAATTTGGTCAGGTCGGAGGACCTTGCCAGCCAACCCTTTAAAACGTTTCTAACGTCCAAATTATAGTGTGAAGGGGCCCAGTTATGTTGCAGAAAAACTGTATTCTAAAAATTGTAAATACATTTGACCATTCAGATGTCCTTCAAAAAAGTATGGCCCTACGACATGTTCGTCTACAATTCGTCCCCAAACATTTAAGGACCATCGACGTTGTTTTTCCACTTCTCTTACAAAGTACGGATTTTCCGTTGAATAATAGTGGAAGTTGTGACGATTCACATTCCCATGTTTATGAAAAGCTTGTTTTAAGTTACTTCTTTGTTAATGTGATGTTATTGAGTTTGCTTGTTAAGGTTGTTGTTGTTTGATTGAGCGGCATCTAAGACGTGGTTTTCCAAGCATATTTTAGAGCTCAGGCACTACTATTTATTACTTCTGTTACGTTTGTTAGAACTTTAACTCTTGTCAGATACGCAGTCATGGTCTTGGCAACATAGTAATACATAAGACCAAATTCCACAGCGTGTTAAGGGACCCAGTAAATAGGACTACGTCCGAAAATGCTTTGATGAGGAGTTACATGAGTCGGTATGTTAGGAGTCCTTGTTTAAGGTTTGAATCAGCAGAATTCCTCTGTGTTGGATCGGACACGGTGAACCAACTGGCCTCCTAGGTCACCTGATTTAACTTCTTTCCATTTTATTCATGAAGCCACGTGAAAATTATTGTTTATGAGCAAATGGTTGAAACTGAGGTAGAGTTTTCGCAGCGCAGACGCATTTATAGGCATATGAAACACTCCAGTAGTATTTGAAACAGTGCGATAATCATTAATTCGACGAGCAGAAGCCTGTGTTTACGCAGAAGGAAAGACATTCGAACACTTATGCTTGTGCTTCTTCAGTATTACCGGTATAACTTCTTAATAAAACATTTTCTTATATAGAGCTTTTTTCATTTACTTGGTTCCTCCAATACGCTGTAGAAATTTGGCCCTATGATACTGCCAGTAAACTGTTTACCACTACTTTCCTCCGATTTCTCGATTCCAAACGCAAGAATTCGAGTTCACATTTATCTTAAATTTACGGGTAAAATCACAAGTATATATTATAAAATTGAAATCTTTAGTTTAATGTTTAGATCTCGTGTTTAAGCAGAGACTAGTAAACAAAATATAGACTGGTCCTTCTACTATATATTTAAGGATTACTGTAATGTATATATAAGAGCCATATTAAACATTTTTGGGATGTAATACTAATTTCGAAGGAGCCCCAATTTCTAGATTCAGGCCTGTTTCTAATTAGTTTATCCATTAGCCTTAGTATCATGAAGTTTCATACAAGTGAAATTGAACCCTAATTTGGTTTCTATGTAACTATAGCTTCCCTTTAAAGAATATTCTAGACTTTACTGCCCACGTAATTCGTCCCATTATTATGGGTTAAGCGTTTGTGAACTAAATAGCAACAGATGAGATAAACTAATATTTAATAAATAAATTTGTTTCATGAAGTTGTATATAAATAAGTTGTTTACCTTCTCTGACCAACTTATTGTTACTTGATTACCCTTTGGAATTTTTTTGTGTGATAAAAAGTAGCACAACCAAAATTTAAGAGTACCTTGAAAGAATTTCGCAGTTTTAATTAAAAAAATCAAGTCTACATTTTTTTTTATTAGCCCGCAGTATATATTTTGAAAATTTTAGAACTGTCTTCTTTTAAATGAGAAACTACGGCATTAGAAAACAAAAAAAATGTATCTGATTTTCTAGGCTATTTTCAAAAGGCACACTATTTTTTTTGACTTGAAATATTTGTTATATATAAATTATTTTGAGAACTGTCGACAAATAAGTTTAGTTTAAAGCTTGAACGGATTTCAGTCATCCTGCTGATTTCAAATGCTTTTACCCGATCGACCGTATTAGGATGTTTCACAATTTTAATGTGTTTACGATCATTCGATTTTCATACTTGTAAGTACTATATAAAAGTTCATGTGGAACTTGTCAGGACTATTAACTTTTTACCTTCACCTTGGAATTCTAGAGTTAAGTTACTAAGTTTTGTGGTAATATCTGATAAAAAATACGAACCTTTTTCTTGTAATTATTGATGAAATTACCTTTTCGAGAAGAAGAATTTTCAGTATCATTAATTAGGTCAAGAAATATTTCCTATAATTTACCTCTACTAAGATAGCGACCTTCACTTTCCCTCTGGAAAACTTGGAATGGGATAAAAAGGGCATGAGCATAAATGAAAATTTTCTAAGCCAACCCCGATTCTCGAATAACATTGTTCTGTTAAGTGAACAGCTCCAAGGAATGTTAACAGAAATGAAAATGTTGTCAGATAAAATGGGGGCTGGAAATGAACCTTGGGAAAACTTAAGTAATGACTACAGAGAAAACAACATAGAAATCGATGCCAAAATATAGAAAAAGTCGATAAATATATTCACCTAGGCCCTAGAACGTACGCTAAAAATATGCAGAATTATCCCGAAGAATACGAATGACTTGGGCTGCGGTCGGCAAACTAGGTGCAGGACTAGAAATGGAACAAATACCAATCAACCTTAAAAGAAAAGTCTTCCATATGTGTATCCTCCCAGCACTGACTTATGGTATTATTATTATTATTATTAGATGTTAGGACTTTGGCCTTTATATGCCTTCCGTCACTTCGACCCTTAGTGGTTCTTTTGTAACTTATGAGCCCTTTCTTTGTTAGAGAAGTTGTAGGTTGTTGATGAACCTTATAATGCCTCTGGACTACGAGTCCCTTATTTGGTTAGGTGTCATGGTTGCCTTTCCGAAAACTTTATGCCTGCGTCGACAGGCAGCATTGCATTCGCACAGAATGTGTTCTGCCGTTTCCGCTGCCTCGTTACATAAGCGGCAGATTTGGTCCTCAGCTTTACCAATCTTAAAAAGATGGTATTTTAGTGTTGGGTGGCCTTTTAATAGGCCAGTGATGGTTTTCAATTCCATCTTGCTGAGGGACAAAGCAAGTTTTGCCTTATTTTGCGAAACAGTGTTGAACTGTTTTGCCTGACGTTGTCCTGGAATATTCTGCCAGTATGAGGATTTCTGTTGTTCCTCCCATAGTTTGACCGCCTGTTTTATGTGGCTTTTCTGTATTCCTCAGGTCCAGTGAATGGCGTCCATGCTCCACATTTTGCGTGTTCGTCGAGCTTTTTGTTGCCTGGTACGCGCCCTCATGCCCTGGCACCCACCACCAGGTAACGTGGTGGCCTTTAAAGCCTTTATTGCTGCCTGGCTGTTTGAGAGGATGTCAATTGTTGCACCTTTATATCCCTTCCTTAGGTTTATCTTTGTGCAAAGGTTTATGGCATAAACCTCAGCTTGGAAGATGGTAGTTACGGCACCGAGGGGTTCGGAAATGCGGCAACCGGGTCCGTAGACCTCCGCTCCAGTTCATCCTCCTTCCATCTTCGAACCATCTGTATACCACTGGAGAGATCCTTTCTTAAAGGAAGGTCCTTCCACGGACCACACTTCCCGGTCTGTGTTGGTCGAAGTTGTATTTTATTGGCATAAAATCCGATACGGTGTAGGCCTTTCGCTCTAGGTGAGCGAGACTTAGAATACCTAAGTGGCCTGTCAGGTCTCCTGATTTGAATTTATTTGTCCTTGCAAGCGTGAGCGCATGTAGCATTGCCTCCTTTTTCACCTGAAGGTGTAGAGGCGACTTATGGTAAGGAATCTGCATTTATAATTCAATCGGCTAACAAATTGAGAACTACCCAACGCCCAAAAGAACGTCCTAATATGCCAGGAATCAGTCTAGGGACTATATCCACAACGAACACATTAGAAATAGAAGTAAAGTTGATGATGGAATAACAATTAAAATAACTTAATTTGCAGCCTAGAAAATGTAAAATTGACTAAAAAAAGTTGATGAAGTCTGAGCCACAAGTGAATACGAGATGGTTAACCTGAGTTTTGATGTGAAAAATCTTCGAAGCGCTATACCCCCGTAATAGTATCGAATTAAAAATAAACTTAATGATTTAGGGATTAAATAGCTTCAGTTATATGCGGTTACAGTTTTTTGTACATGTTTAGAGTCACCCTGTATAATGACAGTTGATTCCCATTTATAAATGCAATTTTTTTTATTAAAGCCCCAAAAAAACACCCCTGTATTGTTTCACTCAGAACACTATAAACATTTCCTGATGTTTAACTATGACAAATACGTATACAGGGTGCTCTTAAAATATTAGACCAAATTTATACAGTGTGTTGGGGCGACCTAATATGTCCTAGATGTTCCTACGAACATATGCTCTGAAATGCTTTGATAAGAAGTTACATGAGTCGCTAATTTAAGAGTTCTTATCTAACGTTTGAAATAGCAGATTTCTCTAACGTTGATTCGAACGCGGTGAACCAATTACAAGGCCTCTCAGGTCACCGGATTTCACCCCATTCGATTTTTATTTATGAAGACACATGAAACATTGTTTACAAGCAAGTGGTTGAAACTAGGGTCGCATTTAGATGTATCTAAAACTATCTAGGAGTATTTGAACGAGCACGACAATTATTAATCTAAGGAGCAGAGACCTGTACCTTCGCAGAAGGAACGAATTCGAACACTTATTGTAACTTGTACTTTGTTAGCGTTTCCCGTTTAATGAATCAGTTACGGACGTTTTGATTAGAGTATTTTTTCTTTCTTGGTCTCGTCAGAAGGCTGTAAAAATTTAATTCCACGTTTTAAACACAACCTGGGTGTTCCTGACGTAATTCCTTTTAATTATTTATTAGAGCATAAGATTTCAATTTGGCCAGTCTTTTCAGCGTTCAATTATACGACACCTTGCGCCTTCCTAGTTAAATATAAGAAAAACTTTTATAATATAGACAAGACTTATCCAATTTAAGACGAAATTCAACATAAAACATTCATATCCCTATTATAATAAGCAGGGGGTTGTAAATATGAAAACTGTGACACCGCGGTCCGCCCTGAAAGTCTGGGGTCGCAGTTGTTAAAAACGCGGAATGCAAAGGGGATATTCGGGGTGTGTCTGGCAGACTTAACCTGGCCCTGACTGCGAGACAAGTGCCTCAAAGGGTGAAATCTGTGTCGGCGCTCTTAAAAAACTAGGGGGTGGCAGGAGAGATTCGCCGGTTCGCCCTTTCCCAGGCTCGCTTAACGAGCTGCTCCAAGGCCAAGCAACCCTTTCTTTGCCTGCATCCTCGATCAGATAAAAAACGAAGTTTATCGCGAGTCATTTGTGAACCCAAAAAATTCATAATATCATCCCCCGGACCACATAAATATAGGCCTGAATGCGCACAGGTGTAGGTTTTTGTATACATCCTCTACAAAAACTTTTATATAAAAGACTGGAGACGCGAATAAAGCCCTAAGATTTGACTAAGTCGTGGGGCCGCGGGGGTGCGTCGTGAAGCGCTCGAAATTCTTTCCCAGAGGCGCGGGCGTCGAGGGGAGGTGGTCACCCTTAAGGCTGGGTTGGTAGGTTAGAGTTGACAGGGTTCGTTGATGAGATGTCGCTACTAGTATCGCATCGCTCAAATAATTGATCATAAGTCTAAAAATGCAAATTTTTATTTCATCACCATTTCATCACGTACTCGGCGGCTACCGGCAAACTTCGGTCAATTTCGGAAGGCATTCCTAGTGCACGTGGTCGCAATCAGCACGTTCTTGGTTTTTATTTACCATTAGCTCAATGCTGCTGATCGTTTCAGACAAAATAAGACCAGTGGCGGATTTACACATTTGCCGCCAGTAGGCTATTCAAATTTTGCCGCCCCTACCGACCTCTACAAGTGTCAGTTCCTAGATTATTTTTACAATCCAACGATTTAGTTATGATTACACAAGAAATAGTTTTTGGGTATATTTCTGAGCTAATAAAAGCTCAATCATGTACTACTAATAAGGCGGGGTAAGGTATGCCCTAATACTACTTACACAATAATGTACATTCGGTAAACGCAATGAATTAATTTTTATTGCGCTTACTTACAGTTTATAAACAATACATTCAATTATTTGGTTCTGGTAACAATCCGGCTGATGATGACGATGAAATTCAATTAAGTTATGAAAGTTTTACAATTTCTTTTTGCGCTATTTTCTATTCGCAAAATCATCAATTATCTCGTCGTATGAAATCTTGTTCATTAGTTCTGACTCTATGCACAAAAGAGCTAAGGCGTTTAGCTTTTCTTGGCTTAAGGTAGATCTTAGATAATTTTTCACCCGTTTTAAGCAACAAAAGCTTCTCTCACCCGAACAATTTGTCGGTGGTGTATATAGAGCCATGCGAACTGCTATATCCAAGTTTGGATAAACGTTTTGCAAATTCTGTTTTCGCAGGAACGAAGACAGTGGCGTACCTAGGGGGGAGCGGTGGGTGCGGTCCGCACCGGCGGCGCATATTTGGGGGCGGAATTTTTATATTTTGTTTTAGTTGTAAAAAACAACTTATTCACTTCATAAGTTTACTATTCGATTTCTACGAATTATGAATTACTATATGATTTCGAATATTTTTCCTCCCCCATTTCATGGAACAAAGAGATGCGCTAATACAAAACGCTATTATAGCAGCCAAAACAATTTGAGAAGAGTTGGAGATATTGACTGAACGTCGAGTTAGAAGGAGAAAAAATATGAGCGGGGAAAATTCACGAGACGTGGGGCTATCCTCAGAACAAGAAGTACGAAGAGAAATGTTTTTATCTATGGATAGAATTATAAAGGAAATAAAAGAACGCTTTGATCAGTTGCATATCCTTGCAAGAAAATATTCGTATATAATACCATGTAACCTACTAAATGAAGAATTTGAATGTCAAATAAATGACTTTATTGACATTGACAAAGAACAGTTCCATATTGAAAGAAAAAGGATCCAGGTTTTTTTGTCTATACCTGCACTACAAGAAAAGCAAAAAGTTGGAAAAACGGGGAGGTAGGCCCTCTTGATCTACTAAAATTTATTCAACAGTATATGAAAGTTAGAAGAGTAAATATATAAATACGTTGACATACACATATGTGTACAATTTGTTTGTTTATCCAAATGAAATTATTTATTTATAGATATAAAATAAAAAATATTTAATGGTAATTTTTTTGTAAATTAGGTATATGTTTTGTCTCATAGGTGGGGAACCTGCGACCTCCGTAAGTTTTTTGTGGCCTTTAAAAAAGTACGTTGTATTTTTATAAAAGTTGCATTTATAGGCATATCAACTTATGCGGCCTCCTTTATTACTGCCTAATTTAAATATGGCATCCAATGGTAAAAAAGTTCCCCACCTATAGTTTGTCTCAATTACAATTATTTATTTATGTTTATTAATTTATAAAAACCACCATTTGATTGACTTAGAAAGGGCGGCAAATTGGACACCGCCCCGGGCGGCAAAAGTTCTAGGTACGCCACTGAACGAAGATAGACTTTTCAATGATCGAAAATCTGGTTTTACCAAAATTCTTTCAGAAGAAAGGTGGCATTGAAAATGTATGCATTCTTGAACTAAGTCAGTCTCTAAATCATTAGGATACATTTCTTCCAAGAAAAGGGCTTTTTCCGTAACGGTTGATGATGACAATTCACTCATTTTGGTCAGAAATGAAAACTTTTCATTGAACCTGTTGTAGGCCTTCTGCCGATTTTCTAATTCGGATACGAGTCTATCAATGAGGACGAGAAATGTGTTAACCCTGAAAGTATCACTCGCAGTCATTCTCATTTCTTCATCGGGTGTTTCATAATAAAAATTTTTCCTTTTCGGTTGTCTCTTTCCCATGTCTATATCTTTTGTATACTGCTTTGACACGCTTAATTCCATCGCCTTTTCTTCGAAATACTTAAAATTTTCTCGTTCAGCAAAAAAAGTTGAATTTTGTTGCCCAACGTAATTTATGTGTCGTGACATGTCAGCATCATGATATTTCTAATAAAGTTTAAAAATTGGTTTATTTATTTAGATTGAAAAGCAAATGACAAATCAATAATGCTCCAATGAACTGGAACTTACAATGTTTAGTACAAGTAATAAAAGAATCAAGAAGAGGCCTAAATGCAGCAACTGGCGGAGTAATATTTTAAGAAACATAAGTTATAAAATGGCAAAAGGTTCGGACATTTGTGTTCTCAAATTACTTAGTTAATTTCATGCATTCAAATTTCTATTGATAATTCCCACTTTTTTAGTAGCGCCATCTGTCGGTGATTGCCTGAAACTCAGTGCAAAGGACCGACAATATTTCGTTATGCATTAGACAGAGATGACAATATTATTTTCTTTAAATCTATAAGAATTTATAATAAAATCAAGTATCAATACAATTTTTTCATAATACTGTACTCCCTATCATATTCTATGTAAACAATATAAAATATAATACATAGAAGGTTAAATTTTAGGTATATTTCAAATTTATGATATTCACTTTTTACGCGGGAAATCGTGTCAGAAAAACGTAAGTCAATTTTATGCTGTTAACACTTTTCCATACATGAAATAATTATTGTGTTAAACAAATTTCATATTAGTTTGATTATAACCGAATGTTATAAGTTTAAAGTTTAAATAAAACATAACCTCAGTTTTGACCTACCAACCCAACCTTAAGTGCAAAAGTCAACTCTGCACCCGAATCTAACGGTACCGTTAGGTTTGCGGTCCATCCGCATAATCATTCTTTTGTGGAACAGGTTGGCTGGCAGAATTTGGACCCCTGTGGGAATTATAAACGCCGCATTTGGAGAACGCATTAATCACACCCCACAACGAGATATTTATGTCGAAACGTCAAAAAATTTCAAACACTACAGTTATTTAAGATGGGTTAGCTGTACCTGGCGGATCAGGAAGGGCTATTAATGAGAAGGGTCTGAATTTTAACATAATATTTACAAAAATGCCATTTTGTATCAACAACGATCTACAGGTACTTTATATTGGGAAATGTTACCTTTTTTAGCTGAAATATTATAATTATAACATCAAGAGATGTACACTGCCTACACTAAAAACCTACACACGAAAGGGTCTTTAAATAAATAGAACAATCCAAAATTGATAAGTAAAGCACTTCGCGATTAATACTTGGACCATGTACATCAAAACTCCTAGCACTGAAACACTCGTACGTAGTGTAAAAGAAGTGATTAATTGTCCGTCTGTCGATATACAGAATTTCCCAGATTTCTTAACTGTTGGCAAAGTATTTTTTCAAATTATAGGCCCTTATGATACTTTGCCTAAGAATAAATGTATAGGTTTTATTATGTAGCTATATCTATACAGGGTGCTTCTAACAAAAATAAAAAACTTCCTATGAACATGGATCAAAAAGTGCTTCCTAAGAGAGATATACACTCTTTTTTAGAATAAATACCGTATCGGACAATTGATCATCTTTTGATTCCAAAACCATTTTTTTGTGAGACATGTTTACTTGACCGCCTAACCTGGTTTTGAACATTCATGTCGAAAAATCTCGAAAATGGTGCAAGATATCGAGTACCTTTTTTGCGCGAAAAGGTTCATATTTCCATAATTTCTACTGAAAAGTGATGAAACTGCCCGAAGCATTTTTAGGCCGTTTCCTTTCGTCAAAATAAACAAAAAACTTTCTATTAACATGGGTTAAAACCCGTTTTCTAAGCAGCTCTTAAAAGTGTGTTTTTCTTTTATTTTAATAAGGTGTGAACCGTTGGAGCTAGAACTACGACATTTGGAACATTGAATAAACTTTTGATTCTAAAACTATTTATTGTGACACATGTTTACTTGACGGCCTAACATATTTTTGAACATTCATATCGAAAAATTTCGAAAAAGGTGCAAGATATCGAGTACCTTTTTTTGCGCGGAAAGGTTCAAATTTCCATAATTTCTACTGAAAAATGATGAAACTGCCCGAAGCATTTTTAGGCCGATTCCTTTCGTCAAAATAAACAAAAAATTTCCTATGAACATGGGTTAAAAATACTTTCTAATAGCTCTTCAAAGGGTTTTTTTGTTTGAGCTAGAATTACATTTAGAACATTGAATGAACTTTTGATTACAAAACCATTTTCTGTAATACATGTTTACTTGACCGCCTAACCTGTTTTTGAACATTCATGTCGAAAAATCTCGAAAATGGTGCAGGATATCGAGTACCTTTTTTGCGCGAAAAGGTTCATATTTTCATAATTTCTACTGAAAAGTAATGAAACTGCCCGAAGCATTTTTAGACCCATTCATTTCGTCAAAATAAACAAAACACTTTCGATGAACATGGGTCAAATAATGTTGCCCAAGCACCTCTTCGGAGTGTTTTTTTTTACGAATAGCGTATGAACCGTTTGAGCTATAATTACGAATTCGGAACATTGAGTAAACTTTTAATTCTAAACCCGTTTTTTGTGACACATGTTTACTTGACCACCTAATATGTTTTTGAACATTCATATCGAAAAATCTCGAAAACGGTGCAAGATATAGAGTACCTTTTTGTGCGAAAAGGTGCAAATTTCCATCATTTCTACTGAAAAGTGATGAACGTGCCCGAAGTATTTGTAGGCCGATTCCTTTCGTCAAAATAACCAAAAAACTTCCTATGAACATGGGTCAAAGAATGTTTCCCAAACAGCTCTTCTGAGTGTTTTTTTTATGAATAACGTGTGAACCGTTTGATCTAGAATTACGACATTCGGAACATTGAATAACTTTTGATTCAAAAACTATTTATTATCACACATATTTGTTTGACCGCCTAACATGTTTTTGAACATTCATGTCGAAAAATCTCGACAACGGTGCAAGATATCGAGTACCTTTTTTGCGCGAAAGGGTTCAAATTTCCATAATTTCCACTAAAAAGTGATTAAACTGACCGAAGCATTTTTAGGCCCATTCCTTTCGTCAAAATAAACAAAAAACTTCCTATAAACATGGGTCAAAGAATGTCTCCCAAGCAGCTCTTCGGAGTGTTTTTTTTTATGAATAACGTGCGAACTGTTTGAGCTATAATTACGAATTCGGAACATTGAATAAACTTTGGATTCTAAAGCCATTTTTGTGATATACAGGGTGTATCATTAATATTGCGAAAAAATTCCTTGCATAAAAATAAGAATAAAAGTTCATATAAACATGTTTCCAAAAATGCCTCGTTTCCGAGATACAGGGCGTTGAATATTATGCAATTAACAATAGGACAATAATGCCATGTAAACAACAATATCAACAACAACAATAAGTTATAACAGTTGCTGAAAATGACTACCCCCAACATCAATACATGACACATGTTTACTTGACCGCCTAATACGTTCTTAAACATTCATATTGTAAAATCTGGAAAACGGTATAAGATATCGAGTACCTTCTTCGCGTGAAAAGGTTCAAATTTCCATAATTTCTAATAAAAAGTGATGAACGTGCCCGAAGCATTTGTAGGCCGATTCCTTTCGTCAAAATAAACAAAAAACTTTCTAAAAATGTTTTCTAAGCAGCTCTTAAAAGTGTGTTTTTCTTTTTTTAAATAAGGTGTGAACCGTTTGAGCTAGAACTACATTTGGAACATTGAATAATTTTTGATTCGAAAACTATTTATTATCACACATGTTTACTTGGCCGTCTAACATGTTTTTAAACATTCATATCGAAAAATCTCGAAAACGGGGTAAGATATCGAGTACCTTTTTTGCGCGGAAATGTTCAAATTTCCATAATTTCTACTGAAAAGTAATGAAAGTGCCCGAAGCAGTTTTAGACCCATTCCTTTCTTCAAAATAAACAAAAAACTTCCTATGAACATGGGCCAAAACATGTTTTCTAAGCAGCTCTTCAAAGTGTTTTTTTCTTTCTTGGAATAACGTTTGAACCGTTTAAGCTATAATAAAATTAGGACATTTGGAACATTGAATAGACTTTTATCGCCAAAACAGATTCTGTAATCAAACTTGCAACAACTTATTCTAAAGAACCCCAAATTGGCGGAGGCTCCGGTAAATTTCGTCAATTTTTTTGTGACATATGTTTACGTAACCGTCTAACATATTTTTTACCATTCATATCTGAAAATCTCGAAATCGACATTCAACAACCGTCCCCTTTCTGTGTGAAAAAGTTCAAAATTCTATAATTGCCAGTGAAAAGTGACGAAATTCCCCCCACATAATTTGACAGCATTTACCGAAGCCTCCGACCATTTGAGGCTCTTTGGAGTAAGTTACTGCAAGTTTGATTACAGAATCGGTTTTGACATCAAAAATTTATTCAATATTCCAAGTTTCGTAATACTAGCACAGACGGTTCATTGGTTATTCCAAAAAAAAACATCCTCGGTGATGCATTTGTGAGGGCTGTATGAGGCATTTTTGACTAATTTTTTGTGAATTTTGACGAAAGAACTCAGCACCTTGAATATTCTGGTACCTTTTAAAACCACCCTCTATGTTCAAGCCGATTAAGAAGGGTCGGATTATTCACCCATGCATGTCGACAAGCATACTGTTTCAGAGATAAAGACGATTTTGCATTTTAATCAACAAATTGCATTATTGTGAAAAACTAACAGATCAATAAATATAACATTTACTCCAATACTGGTCGATTACAATCAGAGGATGTAGATCTCTGTAGGTCTAGCAAATAGACCCTCTCGTCCTATCCAGCCAAACATTTAACAGAAATCGATGTTAATGTCTTCACTCGACAACAACGTGAGCATTTTTGTGTCCCCAAACATGATTATTATGCAAATTCATGAAAGTAGCTTCATCGGCAAATAAAATATTGGCAACAAAGTTTGAATTTTTTGCAATTTTTCTCAAGTAAGGGCTGTGCCGGCTGGATATGGTTTGGGATACAATTGTGTACAGCAAAAAAGTTATATTAACTTAATTTAGTTAAAATACAAACTCACCTCTATCTCTGAACTTTGCGGACATATGTTGCTTACAACTTTGTCGCTTGGTTTGATAATATAATACACTGCATCACCTTATCAAAATATAATTTTCTTTATGAAATGGATTTAATTATTTTGGATATGAAATTAATGTCTAAACTTCAATTTTCATTGTCTGAAATATAAAAAAATAGGAGGCTTTGATGGCTTGCAGAAAAACATATGATAAATTAGTAACAAAGCCCATTTTCGTGGTAGTCATAGGTGACAATAATCGACTTCTTTGAGGTGATTTGAGTGTAAGCTTTATTTGATGTGTGTTAGTAATGGATCCTAGTGGTCAACAGAGACATTTAAGCAATGAAGAAGTGGTTCGAATTGTAACTCTCCTACAAGAAGGTCGTAGTCAGAGATATGTGGCTGGGGTGTGTGGAATTCATCAATCTTCCGTACCTAGAGCAGTCCGAAGATACAGAGAAACTGAAGACTATGTACTCCAACGAGGACAAGGCCGAAAGAGAGCTACATCCGAAAGAGGCGATAGATTTATTCGAATGTGTGCTCTTCCTCAACGTTTTGTGACGGCAAGACATATTCAAAATTAGCTTTCTGAAGTACGAAGAGTAAGAATAAGTGATCAAACCGTTAGAAGACGATTGAGGAATGATTGAGACCTAGGAAGCCTGCTACTGGACCTCGGTTAACCAGAACACACCGTGCGGCCAGGTTAAGGTTTGCTCGTAAACACATTAATTGGTCTATTAACGACTGGAGCAACGTACTTTTCACAGACGAATCAAGATTTTGCCTAACATCGTCTGATGGACGTATTAATGTGTGGCGTCGTGTGGGAGAACAGTACGCCCCAGGAAACATTCTGCCAACTACGAGTTTTGGAAATGGTTCAATAATGGTATGGGGCGGAATTTCTTTGAACGCTCGTACGGAGTTAGTGGTGGTGGATAGAGGTACAACGACAGCAAACAGATATGTGGCTGACATTTTAGAACCACATGTAATGCCCTTTGCCCCATTTGTTGGGATAACTTTGTACTAATGCAAGATAATGCCAGGCCTCACGTGGCACGGGTCTCGCTTCAGTATCTGCGTGATACCGGAATTCAAGTCATGGACTGGCCAGCTTGTAGTCCCGATCTTAACATCATCGAGCATGTATGGGACATGATTGGAAGGCGAATCAGACAAAGAGAAGTCGCCCCTGCTTCACTTGCAGATGTTGGTAGGGCGTTGACTGAAGAATGGGAAAATTTCCCGCAAGAGTCAGTGAGAAACTTATTTCATAGTTTAACGAGAAGAATGTAAGCTGTTATTAATAGCAGAGGTGCAAACACGCGGTATTAGCAGTTTATAGTTTCTTTTCAAAGTAAAACAATCGAGTTAGTTCTTCTTTTTCTAAACTTGAAGCTGTTTGTTCTTTATTTTTAATAAAATTAGTACTTTTATTCTATTTTATATTTAAAATGAAGAATCTACCATTAGAACACAGAAGAAATAGTTGCAATCTATAAATATTGAGTGATGCGATAATTTTGTTGAGCAGTGTAGTAATATATGTCATTATTTGCTTTCGAGACCTAGGGTGTTCATGAACTGCTTCCATTGTTATCTGTCTGAGCTACATATCCCATCTTTGCAAATGAGGTAATTGTTTGCCGTTGTACGCTTCTCTTCCATGATTCTTTTAGCCGCTCTCTCCTTTTTCCTCCCTGCTGGTTCAATTAAAATGTCCTCTTTGGGATTTCTTCTTTTCCCATTCTCAGCGTGTGTGCTAGCCATCTAAGTTTCCGTCTTCTGATTTGTGTTTCAATTTCTTCTTCTGTATGTGTATAGTGATAAACTGCCGACCGTCCTGAACACCCTGTATATATCATCATCATCATCTTCTTCTTCAGGGTGTAGGCCTTGTAGACCTGTTCCGTCTTCATGTAAATTGGTCTGCCCATCTTCTACTGGGCCTGCCCCTGCTTCGTCTTCCTTCGGGTCTGTATTCGTATAAGGACCTGGGGATTCGCTGGTTATCCATTCTAAGGACATGGTCAAGCCAATTTTGTCTATTTTCGTCAATTACTTGTAAGATACTGGTCATTTCAGGATTCAAGCTGCAGAAATGAGGTTTTTAAGACCCACCGCTGGATACACGTGGGAGGACTTTAAAAGAAATGAAGACATATTAGCAGAACTTGAAATGACCAGTATATATCTATATGTTAATTCTGTATCCCTTCCATCTGTCGCAACTTCCATTCCTCAAGCCTCGAGCTAATACAAGCAGGGCCGAAGTACACTACAGGCGGCACACATTCGTGTGTATTTGTATGTATTGGATCAATAAAACTTTAAATGCCAAAACAGTTGGAATATAGATTGTATAGTTGTGTTTGTGAAACGTTAAACCCGACGATTTAAGGAAATCAACGTTTACAAAAGTAATAGCAATGAGTTAGATCCCACCCCAAAATAATATAATTTGCATGCATTTGCACCGTAGCTAAGTGTGTTAAAAATTGATTACATACATCTAGATGCATTTATTTTTTAGTAAAATTAAAAGTTACTAAAACAATCAGTAATAACAGTTTCGGTTATGGAACTTCATTTCGCATATTCTCTTACACTAAATCCAAATCGGATTAATCACCGACTGGCAAGGAAAGTGTATAGCGCCGGATGATGTAATTTCATTCGGCAAACTCTCATAAAAATGCAATAAAAATAATAAATACCAGTAAATTATAGTATGTAAGTAAATATATAACTAATAGACTTCTATGAGTGAGTAAGACACAAGAAAATTAGGCAAATATTAAATTTTAATAATATTTTTACTCCTTAAAGACCGTCGAATAGTATACTGTTGACATCCTATTCAGGAAAATTATGTTAAATGACTATGATAAGTACTTAATTCCGTACAATACATAGAAATTCGCTACGTGTCCTTATAATACTAAAACAAGAATAACGTTTATGGTAAAATGGGATATTATACATTTCTTCTAAATAACAAAATAATGCAAAAACATAGAAGATACAGGGTGATATAATAAAAAATTCATTTATCTTTACAAAGATTGTTTTATTAAATATATATTTTATATTTTACACAGCTTCTTAAAAGAATTAGAGAAACTACCAAACAAATCGTGGAACGTAGCCCACGTGTTCAGTGGATTATTATAAATGTCGTTTAGAAAAAGAAATATTTTTTACTTGCAAACAATGTTTATAAATTTACTATTTAGCATTTTAATACCAAAGCAAAAATGGCCTTATATCCAGGGGTTTTATGGTACAATGCATAAAGTAAGTAAAAGTTGAAGGTTTTTCAATCCTGGTTAGGTACGTATCTTATTTTTTCTAGTATACTGTACTCACCTTACTTAACTTTTCTCGTTAAATGTATTTCTTTAAAAAATTGTTATATTGGTTTAATATATGTTCTACTAATGTTCTTTGTAGATTTAGTTAGAAGCCTGATTTCGTAATGTATAACATTTATTTTAAATAACGAGCTACATAACCTTAATAAGCAACATAACTGTAGTATAACAAACGTCAAAATAACTTCAACTGAATAACTGCTTAGTGGATTAGTATTTATTAAAAGCAAAAGTTATAATCTAGATAACTAAGACATCTGTATGATTGGTTGTCTAATTTTTTCCACCCCATTTTCAAACGAACTATACTTATTGATAAGTTAAATTTCAGGATAAATTATATTGCTTTCATTTCACTAACTTTTATTTTCTAAGATTGGTCTTAATTAATTTAATTGGAAATATCATTATCCAAAATCAGTATAATAATCAATTTCATTTAGTAAACAATATTATCGTTACTGTGTGGTGGTAGCTCAGTTGGTAGAGCACTCGCTTTCTGAGTAAAACGTCGATTCTGGCTTGGATTCGAAATCTAAGTATTACTATGCAGATATATAAAAATCTTGTCTGCAACCCATCATACACAATTTCCCAATCCGGCTTGCAATAGTGGGATCCTAATGCAAAAACCTTCTCTGGAATTTCTGTCGTTCGGATTCGCCGTTAAACTGTAGGTCCCTGTCTACCGCTGAGAAGAAGCATGTGGCAGAGGAGAGGTCGATGTCAATGATCAGTGATGATTGTCGTTAAATTATTAAATTGTGTAACCTCTAAAATAGAAACTTTAAGACTACCCTAAACAGGAGATTACTATAAATAGTTTCGTTACAGAATACACCTATACAGGATGATTCACGGGAGAGTGTGAGTCTACTACTTGAAAAGTAGGCAACCCAAAATACAGATCACAATCTACTGGGATACCTAAATTTTGATTCACAATATGTCTGTTTGATATGCTTGACTGTTTACTTCTAAGCTAATAAATTGTTATACTTACTATTTTATGGAATTTGAAATATTTTAACTTGGTATTTATAGATAAGCCTCTGTTGTTTTCGCTTTTCGCAAAATTATTACAAGATTTTCCAAAAATTCTTAAATGAAGTTCTACTTCTGTTTGCCAGTTTAGTCTGCGTTTTTCCTTCCTTCGACCACACGACATTTTGTTTTTTAAATATATGCTTTCGACAAAAATAATGACATAAAGGCTTTCTGACCCTATTTGCGAATAGAATTATTATTATACCTCATTATCTTTGGGTGGGTCTTGGCCTCCACAAGGATTCTCCACCATCTATCTCTATCTTGGGCTTTATTCTTCCAGTTGGTTATTTCTATGTTTCGAAGATCTTTTTCTACCCCGTCTATTCATCGTAACTTAGATCTACCTCTTCCTCGATTTCTATCTACTTCTGCTCTTAGTACACGTTCTATGGGCCTTCCTTCGCCCATTCTCATTATGTGTCCCGCCCATCTTAGTCTTCCTGTTTAAACTGCTTTTCTACGTCTACATCTTCATACATTTCATATAGTTCATGGTTGTATCTTCTTCTCCATGCTTGGTTCTCTTGAACCGCTCCAAATATTGTTCTTAACACTTCCGTTTCAAAGATTCCTAGGAGGTTTTCGTCGGATTTACTGCGAGTCCAAGTTTCGAAGGCATGTGTTAGTATTGATCTTATTAGTGTCTTGTATATTATACATTTAGATTTTCTTGTCAATTTTGCGATCTTAGCTATTTTTCAACTCCATAGTAATATCTATTAGTTATTAGAATCCTCCTCTTTATTTCTTCTTCTATTTTTCTTTCGATATTTATTTGGGAACCTACGTATGTAAACTCCCGTACCACCTCTATATTGTAGTCGCCTATTGTTATATTTTGACCAATTCTGTTTCTTCCGCCTCTATTACGTGACACAGTCACAGTTTTTGTCTTTTTTCGTTCGTTTCTAGCCCTATTTTCTGGGCTGCTTCTTCTAAGTTGCTAAAAGCTTCTACGTTATTCCTCATTGCGTTGCTTATTATATTGATGTCGTTTCTTGGATGATGTTTCTATTTTGGATTCTTTTACTACTTTTTCTAGTGCTATACTATTATACCTAAGGTTTAAAAATGTAAAACAACCAACAATTATATGTAAAAAGTTCTGGCCAAATTGATATACGATTTTTCTGTAATCTCCAAACATTCGTAATGATAATAATAATAATAATGGACAGAAAATTAAGCAACTCATATTGTCTTCCATTGACAGATGACCAACAAAACAAAGTTATGCAAAATATTTATTTAGATGCTTTGTCCAAATATAGGTTTCTAACCCAAATGTTATCAAATTGTAGGAAGATCTAAAAACATTTCTAGCTCAAACCTTATCAACATGCGAATAAACGTTGTTATATTAGACACACAAAGCAGTTATTCACCAGTTTTAAAGTAAATACCATTTTATCGACGAAAAGTTCAAAACAAATATTGCAAAATTGGGTCAGTTTCTGGTATAACATAATGTATCGAATGAAAATTTCCGCGTGATTTTTGGAATTATTACGAAACATAATCAAGTATGTAGATAAACACAATCACTTCTAAATTGTTGAATTGACTATTGCAATCTTAACTGGAATTCGAACGAAATACCGGAGATCTATAAAAATAGAAAGTTTTCAAGTTTTTTGCTTTAAAGTTTATTAGTGCAATAATTTGTTAAAAGCTATAATACCTAAAAATTCTGCCAAACAGCATAAAAGTCTAAAGAGTTAACAACAGCGCGGCGTTATCTCTACCCGCTTTTAATTGCTCAGGTTGTAATATTGAATCGCAAGTGGTGTAAATTTGGCCCGGACGGTTATAAAACGGCAAGGGTTGAAAAAAGGGTTCTGGTGGATGGATGTGGTTAGATGAGGGTGCCGTTGCCCTAAAATAGCCAAAATTGCAGCAGCTATAACGGTATTCGTAGGCGACCGAAATAAATTGCGGTTCTCAGGCTCTAGCAGGTTGTTGTAAAAAAAGGGTTCGCATTTTTAAGTTCTTAGATAGGGTTTTAAAGTTAACAGAAATACTGAGAAATAAAACGAGGCGATCCTTTCATGTTTCCGATTTTATGAGCTTTTATTTTAACGGCGGCGTTATAAAGGAAATCTTTTTAGCGCGGTTGCTTTGTAGAGACATTTTTCGTCATAAATGAATTACATTCAAGTTTTTAACTTTGTCATTGCACAGGGATGTAGAAACCAAACATAAGGGAGTGTAGGTTTTTTTGCTATGCCTTAATCACCGCTAAAACTAAAAAAAAAATGAAACTATTTAAGAGTACTTAATACAATGAGAGCCAAAATGACTTGTTCATTTTTAATAGGAAATAACACATGAATTACTTTAATTGCAGAAATATTATTAATGACATCTTAAAAAGTAATAATGGGAGTTTTACTTTCTGAATATAGTGTGTGTTAAATGTCCGCCCCCCTTCACCACACACTCTTCTAAACGACGGACGAAATCTGCCATAACTCGTTGAAGCATATCCTGTGGAATAGCTTCAATTTCTTGTCGGATATTTCTTTTGAGCTCCTCTATATTTCTAGGCTTACTCTTGAACACTCTACTCTTTAAATATCCCCAAAGAAAAAAGTCTGGTACAGTAAGATCAGGAGATCTCGGGGGCCAATTAAAATCACCGTTTCGAGAAATTAGTCTATTCGGAAATGTCTGTCGCAGGATCTCCATACTTATTCTTGCAGTATGACAGGTCGCACCGTCTTGTTGAAAAAAGTGATTTCTTTCTTCTTCTTCAATTTGCGGTATAAAAAATGTCTGCAGCATATGTGCATACCGTTGAGAATTGACTGTGACTGTTTCGCCGTTTTCTTCAAAAAAATATGGACCGATGATTTTTGACGATGATACAGCACACCAAACAGTCACTTTTGGGGAATGTAAGGGTCTTTCATAGATTTCACACGGGTTTTCGGTAGCCCAGTATCGAAAATTCTGTTTATTTACCATGCCATGTACGGTAAAGTGTGCTTCGTCGCTCATGAAAAGATGTTGTGCGATATCGGGTTCCTCGTTCCTTAACTCCAAAAAAACGTTGACAAAACTCAATACGGCTTTGCTTATCACGATCAGTTAACTTCTGTACCACTGCTATTTTGTATGGATGAAACTTCATTTTGTGCAGCATTCGTCGGGTACTTGTTGCAGATAAATTTAACGCTGCCGCATGCCGTCGAACTGATCGAGTTGGGCTACGCAGAATTGATTGTCTCACCCGTTCCTCATTTTCAAGATTGCATGCAGAGCGAATCCTCCCAGTTGATTTTCTTCTCTCAACTAAACCATGATTTCGCCACTTCCTTACCCAATACGAAATAACAGTTCGAGCCGGTACATCACGAACATTAAAATGTTGACGAAATGAACGTTGAGTTTGAATAATTGAACTAAATTTAATAAAATTGTCAACACAAAATATGCGTTGCTGTATATTCCAACGCACCATTTTGACAACTGTCAAAATATCTCCAAAGCCTCCTCTTTCGATTGTTATCAGTAATTTAGCGATTAATAAAATATATTTTTTGTTATTTCCTATTAAAAATGAACAAATCATTTTGGCTCTCACTGTATAACAAGAAATTAGTAGTAATTTCAACAAGTTTCAGATGTCTATAACGTACCGCGTCACTTTACTGTTTGTCAATTTTAAGGCAAGTACTAACAGTAAACATAACCTACAACTTCTAACGAAAATAAGTTTTCAAAATTAATCTTCTTCTTTCTTTACCAATTCCTCTTTTACCTTACGGTGTCGAGGTTGCCATTCGTACGCTCGGGATTAATAGAAGGTGATGGGTCCCCTTTGGACCTGCATCACGCTCCTCCCGCTCCCCTCAACTACATTCGCTCTCTACATTTTCATCATTTGTGTTAATTGTATGAATGATGCTGTGTATGGCCTTGTTACTTCACCTGGTCAGCCAGTGGTTAGGAGAAACGCCGTTAATTGTAACCCAACATCGAATGGTTACCAAGCTCGATAGCGACCTTAGGAATTACCACAGAAAAATCTCTGCGTATCCCAAGGTTCGAACCGAGGACTTCGCATTGCGAGCCCAGCTCTCTTACAATTGGGCTGCTCAGCGTTCTAAATATATAAAATTTGTAAATAAAGTATGAAAATTTTTATAGTAAATCTGCAATATTTTGATGCATTTGACATTTGGCAGACATTTTTGTTTTAAACATAAAATAGACTTTTTTTTAATCGGTTATTATTTACTATAAGCTTAAACTTTCAGAAATCTGGGACCAATTCATCATTTTGTAGATTTTTTACACCCCACACGCATACACATTTTTAAACAAATATTTCTCCTACAATTCCAACTTAGATTTGTTCATAAAATTATTGCTCGTAGTGTGAGAGAGAAAAATTGGTGCATTGGTATATAATACATATATAAAGGGTGAATGAAAAGTAAGGAATATCAAGGCTGAAATGAAAAATGTTGCCAGTCACAAAAATATATGTTTATTTTGATTGTTGTTGAAATTTTTATTATGCAAATGTATGACAATTTTAAATGGCTGTATAGAGAATAAAAAGCACTACCCGGTCATGCCATAAAAAGCATAGGTTGCCATTTAAAAAAAATGTCGATGACGTCATAGCTAAAACATATGAGAATTGAAAAAAATGAAAAATGCAAAATTGTGGCAAACAACTTGATAGGAAACTTTTGTTAGAAACTGTTTTTCATAAAGTTATTATTTAAGGCTGTAGCATCGATGTTTCTTACTTTTTATTCAGCTTGTATATACAGGGTGTATCAGAAATAGGTACAAATATGTAAACCAGTAATAGATTGGCTCAAGTAGAATTCAATGGTACTATTCATTTTTCAAAAATCAATAAGTTTGTTTTTTTGAATTAAAAATGAAAATAAAATTTTGTTTGAGAACTGCTGATGATACATAGAAAATGCATCTACGGTGGAGAAGGTTATTACATAATGGTAAAGTAAATCCAAAGTGGCAAACACGTAAAAGCTTGTCTGTCTGGCTTGTGATAACAACAACAGACTGAATAGAAATTACTGACGTACCTAATAGTATTGGTTTGTGGCAGGTGATAAGAAATTTTTTGCACTTCTATCTTACTCTCCTTTGCATAACATGTCTTTGAACTCAAATTTTTGTTATTATCCTGCGGCACTCAAACAATTTTGGGTTAAATTTTCAATTATTATTTTCTCATATCTTAAGGGTCCCATTGCCAAAGAAATGATTTTTCTAGTTTGTATATATTGTAATCTACCATCGGATTTAATATTTGTACGTATTTCTGATACACCCTGTATATATGTAATTAATTGTTGTTATGATTAAATTTCATAAATATTATGTAATTAACAACGATGAACTATTTTTATCTGATCGGAAGATTTAAATACGAGTTATGGATTAGTGATTTTCTAAACAATAGAAAATTTAGGTGAATTTAAATATTAATTAATTCCAAGAGCGACAGACTGAATTTCCACTGTATGGAACTCGTTTATAATCAATTATTGGACTTTATGTATAATGAAATATCATTTAGTAAAATAGGTCGCTGTAACAGCGGAATCGATTGAATGTTTGACATGTCCACGTAATTTATTTGTATATGAATTTTTTATTAACGACGTTTTTTATTTTCATATGCATTGTCACGTAATAATTGCACTATTAAATCATTCGCTTATACCAGGGGTTCCCAACCTTTCAAACTTAATTATTGGGGACCGCGGTAGAGTAATGGCCTCAGCGCTTGGCTTCGGAGTTATTCTACCAAAGTCGCTCAGATTCGAATCCTGAGCATTGCACTTTCCCAGGGTGTTTGTGATGTCTGGGGCATGGGGTTTTTCAAGGGTGGGGCATGTTAGACCTGTGAATAGCACGAAATGTGCTGAGCCGGGATAAGCTGGGAGGGATGGGAATCTTGGAGTTGCATTTGGCAACTCCACGATTCTATCAAAAAAAAAAAAAACTTAATTATTATTGTAACTCGATATGTGTATACTATATAATAGTATATTAAAGAACTAGTTTGAAAAACGAGACGTGAAGCGTTGAGTTTTTCAACGGACGAGTGCGACAAGTGGTCTTATGAAACGTGTTCTTTATACTATTTTTTCTATTGAGGAAGTTTAACAGTATTTTAAATAAATTTATGTAGAAAATTTTACGTCAAATCGATTACTAGGGCGTTTTTATAAACACTTATGGCAGCACTGACAGGTGGCAGAAACTGACATTTCAAACTTTCAAATTCAAATCGAACTACCAACATCGTAAAAAAACAAACTAAAAACAGTACGATTATAGGCCTCCTTAACGTACTGTTTTTAAGCTAAACAGTGCGCTTAGAACGGCTTTATAAAACCGAAATAGAAAAACAATTTTAAATTTAAATTTTTCGAATTTTCAGCTTTTTTTGACTTGAAAATTTTTGACCTTTCACAGGGTGATTACTTTACCTTGTAGAATGTAGATATGCTACACACATTAGTGCTGCTTCTATTCCATAGGTATCTTATAAATTTTATATTGTATAAGTAAATAAAAATCAAAGTAGTTACGTTGGATGCACTAAGAAACTACAATGCAACTATTTATTAATAAATAAGATGCAGCTTTTCAATAGGTACATTTACAATACGTATTCCTTATAATTTAAACAAAACACCAGACAAGATAAAAATATGTTGACATAACAATCCAATCAACAAGAAAAATAAACTACATAAATAAAAACAGAAAGAAAAACACTAAATAATGACGTAATAAATTTTCAAACTGCCATCCACCTTGCTGTTCACATAAGTCAATTCGCCGTAGCAGGAAATTTCTCACTAGCTCACTAGCTTCCTCAAAAAAAATATCTAACGGACCTAAGTCCGGACTACGTGGAAGCCAAGGATGAATTACACCTCTTGCAAATCATCTGTTATGGAAAGTTTTATCTTGGTAGTTTCTTACAATTCAATGGAAGTACGCAGGTGTGTCGTCATTTTGAAACCACATACGCCGTCTAACATAAAGAGGAATGTTTTCTAAATATAAAAGCAAATCATTTTCTAAAAAATGTAATTACATTCCCAATATAAACTCCCCTCATAGAAGTGGGGACCAACAATAAAGTTGGCAACGATACCACACCACACATTTACAGAAAAATCTTTGATAGAGTGCTTGCCGAATCCAATGTGGATTATCATGTGAATAGAAATGGCAGTTGTGTCTATTTACACACCTAATGTTACTAAACGTCGCTTCCTCAGAAAACAGAATACTTCTTAAAAAAGGTGAATCAGAAGACACTTCGTTTCTTAAAATTTGGCAGAAATTCACTCGACGTGGGTAATCATCTTGAGTAAGATATGTACTAATGTGACGTGGTAAGGATGAAACAGCTTTGCTTTTAAAATGTTAAATACTGAACTTTGGCTAAAGCCTACAGTTCTTGAAATGGCTCGTTGGCTTACCAGTTACTTGTTCGATGACTGCCGTTTCGGCGTTTATAGTTATGACATGTTGTCTCACATTTGGATTGGAAAACTGTCCATATTGCCGAAAATGTCTTTCCAAATGCCTGAAGGCATTATGTGATGGAAGAGATCTATTCGAGTATCTTTGTACATTTAATCGCTCCTTTTCTAATAAAAATGTTGTTCGACTAATTGAAATAAGCAAAATTTTCCAACAATAATTGATTGTACAAAATAATATTACATACAAGTATGAAGTCAGTAATGGTAAATAAAAAACTTAAAAAGATATCTATGAGTAATAGTACATAAAAATATAAATAATATCATATTTTTATATATAGGTAATGTTTGGTTCAAAATTACTTAATATTATTCGTAAATTTCGGCTTTCTGATAACTTTAATATAATTCATAATAAATAATTCGGTGGCTAACATCGGCCTCCGCTAAATAAGAACTCGTAAAGACTAATAGGAAGTGCTGAAATATATGTTTTGTTTTGACACTCAAAAGACCGCTAAAAGTTTATCGATCCCCACCCGATCCCTACAGGTTTATCGACCCCTTTTAAGTTGCCTTCGACCCCCAGGGCGTGATATCGACTTCGGTGAAATCCTATGACTTACAGTAACCACAAAAATCAAATCTAGAAAATTATATATAACGCGTATTTAAACGTTTATAGACCTTTCAAAATTACTATTTATACAGGAAAATGGCCATTATGATATAAGTTAATGGCTATGGTGTGGAAGTTTTAGATATGTGTTTATCAACATATAAGATTTTACAATTCAATTAATAAAGCAGCATATAATAGTTAACAGTTTTAGCAATAGATGGTGGTTATGAGAAGATCGAATAGCCGTTAGTGAGCGCCCACATCGCGTTTCTATCAGTCGTCATGGAGCGACGAGTATACATTCAATTTTTTTGTAGATTACGGTAAACTTCAATGGAAACTTATGAACTGTTGAAAACTTTAGCCCTGATAACACCTTAAGTCGTGCTAATGTGTCTGAATGGTTTAAATGCTTCAAAGGTAGATTTGCAGACTTTAAAGGTGACTCTAGAATCGGGCGTGTGTCAATCTCTCGCAATGCGGATTCATCCGTGAAATTCTAACTAAAAATTTGAAATCAGCCAGTGAACGATGAAAGATTAATTGCACATTTAGAAGAAGACGATTCAACAAATGCTATATTAAAATTTGTAAAAGAGGATGTTCTGTACAAAGTTCGTCCCGTATAGCCTTACGGATGAGCAAAACAGAAGAATGCAAACTTCGGTCAGTGTTGTCCCGATAAGTGTTCTTAACTGCATTGCCACTGTAATGAGGCATGCAAAAATCCTGAATCAAAATCATGCTGATAAAGGTTTTCGATAAAGAATTTGTGCTTGGAGGACAAACAGGAAGGTGAGGTGATAAGGAGATTATCATTTCAAAAATGGTAGTTGGTTCTTGTTGCATGACAATGCACCTGCTCATTCTGCGCTGATGGTGAAGTCACTAATTATGAAACACGGTGTTGTTGAGTTCAATCATCCACCCTAATTATCTCCAGACTTTTTCGCTTTCTTAAAGCAATTTTTTCCAACACTTTTGCCAATTATCTTTAAAAGCATTTAGAACTTGCAATAAGTGTGGTAAAGGAAATGGAGATTACTGTAAATAAATTACAAATATTTTTCGTTTTGTGTTTCTTTTAGCTGTCCTAGTCTCGGAATTACATTGTCAAACCTCGTAATGGTAACGCCTATATGAGTCAATTCTTCTTGTAGGAGAACATCGTAGATATATGTATATATTTTTGTTTTTACATGCCTCGGCTTGCTCTCTCTCTCTCTCTCTCTCTCTCTCTTTCTTTCTGTTGTTATTTTAATTTAACACCCTGTGTATTGTTATCCTTTTGCATCCGTTTGAAACATATTTTCACTTTTCAATTAACAGACAAAGCATTTCAAAAATGTGATCCCCATGTGGGAGCTTTCAATATAATTGTCTAGCCTAGCATACGCAGTGTTAAATAACATCTACAAAAATTATTAGTTTCTACGTGACAGGAAGCGCATTGTAAGGGATGGTTTTAACAGCATTGTTGTGAATGAGGTACAATAAAATATACTTTTAAAAAGAACGCATCAATTACGCATATTGTGTAGGCAACCAACTATACAGAAAACTAAAGCATGCAGTGGCCAAAACAATCAAATTAATTCAATGTCAAACAATAAAATTAGTATATATTAATAATAATAATAGGCAATTTCAACAGGTATTTATCTTTATTTTAGCTTTATACGTATTTCGACATACAATATGTCATTATCAAAAGCATTTAAATGCTTTTAATAAAATTAGTCTTTATGTGGAAATTCTAATGTGGTATCAGAATGGTAACAGCTTAATAACTGTGAGAGACTTATTTTCAGTAAAATATACAGAAAGATTTATTCCTTGTGTTCGAACCATACAAACAATTGTTAGAAATTTTAAATCAGAGGGATCCGTAATAAATTTCCATAAAATAAGAACTAAAAGTAATCACGTTTTAACGGAAGACATGAAATTAAATATTTTATGCTACGCTGAAGAAAACCCCACAGTATCACTACGAGAAATAGCTTCACATTTTAATGTTTCTAAAACCTCGGTATTTATAACACTAAAAGAATTTAAATATAAATCGTACAAACTTTGCAATCACGAAAAACTATTCGATGAAGACAAAGCAAAAAGAACAAACTTCTGTGAAACATTCTTTAATTTGCTAAATGAACATAAATACATTTTAAACAAGATAGTTTTTAGTGATGAAGCAATTTTCACAATAAATGGAGAAGTCAATTAACAAAGTTTTCGGTGTGAATTATAATTCCTCATCTATCCACTATCCATTATCCTGCTAATCTTATTCCTTAGATATTGGTCTCGCACTAACCGCCATTTACAAAACTTAACTCACAGTCGATACACTGGGAAAGTTAAAGTATGGCTAGGAATAGTTGAAAATAAGCTTATCGGTCCATATTTTATTGATGGTAATCTCAATACAACCAAACTTTTACAGCTATTAAGGAACGACATCATTCCGACAATAGAAAATTAAAAATCGGTGATCTGTGGTTTCAGATGGATGGAGCCGCTCCGCATTCCACGAATGCTATACGAAAATTTCTAAACGACAGATTTCCAGGACGTTAGATAGGAAGATTCGGTCCCGTAACGTGGCCCCCGCGTTTTGCAGATTAATCGCCCAATGACTTCTTTGCTTGGGGACACCTGCAATCAAATATTTATACAAATACTCCAATACAAAGTATTGATGAATTAGAAGATCGCATACGTACCGAATGCAATAGCTTGAATACTGACTTTCTTGCGAATGCTGTGCGTGCTTTTCAACACCGTTTAGGTTATTGTTTAGAAGTACAAGGTGGCCATTTCAAATACTTGTTGTAACTGTTGTTTTTAGTTTCGTTTCCGTTTTCTGTTATGTTTTACAATAATAATCGTCGTTGCTGTTCCACTCTTTTTGATTTACCTGTTTAATATGAACACCGCATCGAACATAACCTACATACTAAAATAATTCACAACTACAGTGCCGTTTGCTTCGGTTTTTTAGTTTTCGTATAGTTGGTTGCCTACATAATAGGCGTAATTGATGCGTTCTTTTTAAAAGTAGTCACATAGGAAATGCATGCTAAAAAGAAAAGTTCCCTGTACTTTTTATGCAGGTAACAACCTAAAATTTTTACTTTTAATGGGATTTATAATGCGGTTTAATAGATATCCATGTGAGTTGACATTGTATTTTAAGAATTAATTTCTTAACAACGATAGTATTATACGAGTAAAAAGTGATGAACAAGTACAAATACTGTTTAAACATAACTGTCACAATTTTCTTGATTTGGTTGATTCAAATAAGCAGATATGCATATATGAGCTCCACCTAATGTTAACGAATACTATTACTTACTGATATTTGTTCTTGCTTAGTATTTTCAAGGAACATGTTCCCCGTATTAAACGACTGTTTAGCTAAGTAAATTTCTGTGACCACTCCGGAAAACATTGATTCTGTCCATGATATGATTTTAGAAAATCGACGTATTGGTATTATGAATATTGCAGAAGCGTTACACATTTCCTATGACATGTGTGTCACATCATTCATTACGACTTGGGTATGAGAAAACTTTCGGCCAAATGGATTCCAAGATGCTTGAACGTTGATCAGAAGCGCGTTCGATTGACAACGTCGAAGGAAATTTGCCGCCGTTTTGCAAAAGATTCCTCAAACGTTCTGGATCGGCTGGTTACTATGGAAAAAACGTGAATCCATCACTATGACCCAGAGACTAAAGATCAATCCAAACAGTGGAAGCATGTTGGTTCTCCACAACCCAAAAATTCCGTGTTCAATAATCGGCTGGCAAGATCCTTGCTTAAGTTTTTTGGGACAAAGATGGGATAATTCTGATAGATTATTTGAAACGGCGTTGAACTATCACGGGAGCATACTATACTGAGTGGCTAACTAAATTACGTAAGAAAATTGTGGAAAAACGCCGCGGAAAACTTGCCAGTGGTGTGCTCTTGTTGTAAGACAATGCTCCTGCTCACAAGTCGTTGATTGCACTGCAAAAAATTGATGACATTGGTTTTGAATTGGTTGACCACCCGCCCTATTCTCTGGATTTAGCATCGTCAGACTATTAGTTGTTTCCAAAACTCAAAAAATTTGAAATGTAAAAGATTTTCGACAAATGACGAAGCAATATGTGCTGTTGAGGAGACAAGACAAAGATTTTTTTAAATGACTTAGAATTATTTTATGAACGTTCTGCTAAATGTATAAGTCTTAAATTATGTTGAATAAATAAAATTTTGTTTTGAAATATTGTCGCGTTTTATATGGTAGGCTAAGTACTTATCAATACCCTCTCGTAAATGCAGGTTACGAAAACAGAAATTGCTGCTGCAACTTAGACACTCCATTAACATATCTTTTAGTAATGCTGAATTATCTTTGATATTACATAGCACTACCACAATGGTTATGATTAATTGAAATAGTAGTTGAAAATTTTACCGTAAGATGGCAGTACTAGTATCTACCACCAGGAACATTTATACCGAACGTATATGAAAATAGAACTTGTGTTATATACTTATCAGACAAAAACATAACCACCAAAGTAAAAATTTTTGAAACCGGTGTTGTATTACATACAATAAATGATAGCCGGTCTGTTACAGAAAATAAACATAAAAGAATATTATATACACAGCGTGTAACTAAAATGCTTGTCCAAACTTTGGAAGCTAGTTCTCCACACCAAAACGGAAGAATGTTATATAAATATGGTGCAAAAATGCTTCGTTACGGAGTTACAGTATTGTAAAGTGAGACTTGCCCGTTTGTAAACATATAATTTTGATAGTAGTTGGACCAATGTTTTGAAATTATATGTGCATACGTTACTCATCAAGGTTGCAAGTTAGAGCCTAGTTACGTTTTAATAAGTGCACCAGAGGTGTGAAATGCGAGAATCAGGCAGTCTTGTGCAGTATCTTACCGTAAAGTAACGCGATACCGGTATCGCGATACTTTTTGCAGTATCTTAGTATCGCGTACGGTACATTTTTTATATGTTACCGTTATCTTATCTTCAGATAGAATTTTTTAGTATCTTTAACATTTTTGAGATACTTTTCAGATACTTTTAGATAAATATTTGTTTCAATGCTAAAACTTTTTTTAAATTATTATATATTCTTACCATGTGGCTGTAAGGGTTTAAAATTCCCTAAAATTTGCAAATCCTAAAGCAGGCTCTAAAAGTTTTACAACTTAAGCAGCTTAAGTCGGACACAGAGACAGCCAGACAGGCTCCTGGTTTTACAGCTGCAGCTGCAACAAATGTTTCGTGTTTTTTTAAGTATCTAAAAAGTATCTTAAAAGTATCTAGATACTTTTAAAACGTATCTTGTATCTTTGTCAGGTACCGGTTGTTAAAAGTATCTTATCGTTGAAAAAGATACTTTTTTATGCAGAGTATCTAATCTTACCTTCAGGTACTTTTTTTTCGGTATCTTTACAACACTGGAATCAGGTATTCTTTTCTACAAAGATCTTTTACATTATTTTGTTTTTCTTATTATTGACAAAATAATCATATTTGATATGCAAGGATACACAAAAAAGATACTCTTCTTAGAAATCGATAAACCCAACCGTTTATGAGACAATTTAAGCTTTATGTAAAATTGATATTCCATGAAAATTTGGTAATTTCGTACTATGGGGATAGCATAGCAGTATGGATTCAGGACAACAAGATATTAACAGAACCTCATATAAACCTTTGTTTGTAAACGCTTAAATTACAACTCGACAAATATTTTATGTAAACAGTATCACTAAATGGTCGTTCTATTTAGATAACAAGGCAATTGGGATTGTTAAAAAATGAACAATTAGCAGTTCGCATAACACGAGTTTCAATTTTGAAGTTCGAAATAGCACCAATCTGCGTTTCCCACTGAACTTTCTGTTAGATTATACTAGTATGCTATGTTTGTCAAAAATTAAGATTCGTAAGAACTGCCTTCACAAAACCTATGTAACAATTCCATATGCCCTTTATCTATCTCAACTTCTCTATTTTCCGCAAATTCGGCACTAAAAGGAGCCAGACTTTGTTACGGGCTAAACGAGCTTTTTCGTCGACCCGCAACAGGAAAGATGGAAAAGGTCTTCGATTTAGCTCAGAGGAGTAGGAGTGGTTCGCCGAACCCGCTTACGGGAGGGAAATCATACCTAGTTTTGTACAGAGTAGGTCGACATTAGCGAGTGCCACTTCTAAATCCGAAGGCCGAAAAGCCAGCAGCTTACGGGAATCGGACTCACCTTTATTGTGCTTCCTCCTATATATAAAACTTACAAGGTTCATGTACACAGTGCAATAAAAATACACAGAAATAAAAGATATGGTGAATTTTAAGACAAATATAATTCTATTGCTGGAACTTGATAACACATAATACAAAAACAACGGTTAATGCAAAATGGTATTTATGGCTTAATACAAGGGTAGTTGGAACGTTCGAACAAGAAAAAGGCTCACCGCCAGTAGCTTGCGATATTTACTTTTGTAGAACAGATATACGCAGCCAGTGGCATCGGAGTTTACAAAAAAAAATACGGTAATGATTGCCCTTTACAGTTAACAAAAAAAAAAGAAAATGACTTGAAACTTGAAAATGAAACACGAAACAAGTTTTCACGACACAATTAACAATTTGTTTTGCCTTGATTTTCTTCGGTAGGGAGTAGAGAAAGAGGCAGGCGCAATTTTGCACCAGCATCCGCCAAGACGTTCCTCAGGAAAACGGGAAATTTCAAACGAAACGAAACATTCGCTGCACAAACTTTCAAGTTGTTTGTCGCAGTAGCGACACATCCAGAAGGACAGGAAAGCGGTTCGATAATAATCCGCCAAAGCCAATCGACAAATTCGCAATGAATTGCCTTCCAAGAGTTAAAATTCCAGCGTGTTTCTTTAATCCGACATTTGTCGATGGTTTTGTTCACCCCACGGTGATAACAGCGATACGAAAATTCACACGATAGACACCCATCGAAAACCCAAGGCGCCCCTGCAGTATTTGAATTCGGCGCTGTGGTGATCCCAAGGAGATGTTAAATCGACTGAAGAAAGGACGAAACGAAAATATGCTGCAGCAGAAATATTTCATCTTATGGCGAAATATGATGCGAGAATTCTAGAGCAATTTAACATGTAGGACTCCCTTCAAGGGCAGGAAATTCCCAGGAAACATTCACGGCCAAGCGCGCAGATAAAACATTAATCGGAATTTCTCCATGATGACAAAAAAAGGTCCACCAAAACTGTATTCGGGAAATAACAATATAATAATCGGCTATGGAGCGGCAATTAAAAAAAGACCTTAATTCAGATAAAGCGGCAAAATCAAAAGAACATATCAACTTAAAAGCGTATTTGGCACATATTCGTATGTGCTTAGCAGAGCACAGTCTTTGATTGTTTATGGGTGTTCGAACTACCACAATGCAATTTTTTACGTCTGCTTAATATAACCGAACTTCATGGACAGGCTCGTATTTGGGACGTTCATTCAGAGGAGATCTACGCAATTAAAAAGATGTGTTTGTGAAACTGAAAATCTGAAAACAGCTACAACTTAAAAGTTTAAACTCAAAACAAAGTAATATAATTGATACACAAAATTAAACTATAAAATGGTTGTTCTTACTAAATTTGCTTAAAACTCCAAGATCGTGAATATTTATTGTCTTTTATATATATATATATATACAGGGTGTTCCTAAATATCATGTACATACGGAAGGAGGTAATTCGTTGGCTTATTTCATGACTAAAAGTTCATATAAACATAGGTCCGCAAACGCTTCGTTACTGATCTACGGGGTGTTGAAATTTCAAGATTTTTTTAGTTTTTTCTTTATAGCTCCTGCAGTTTTTAAAATATTTAGCTCAAATTTG